>JAKMXC010001029.1:0-11052 GCA_025328345.1 Colletotrichum sp. SAR11_59 | reverse complement strand
TTATTATTCTCTAGGTTTTAGTTTTATATAGTAGAGGAAGTATTAATAGATTTAAACTACTAAATATATAGTATTTTATTAAGTTACTTAGCTAGTTTTTTTATAATTTTACTATTATTAGTATATATTATTATTAAAGTTCTAAAGTAAATATCTAGGATAGTTATATTATAACTAAATTATCTAAGATTACTATCTTTTAAGTAATATCCTAATATTTCCTTATTTTTAAAGTAAATTCAATAGTTATTATTATAGTATTTAGTCTAAGATTATAATATATATAGTACTTTTATAATTATATTAACTTATTAAGGTTACTTAGCTATTAGTTTCTAGAGAAACTTCTTAGGTTACTTGTAGTCCTTAGTAATATATCTTTATTTATTATAGTTATAGTACTTAAGGTTTTAAGGTTTTTTATTATTAAACTTAGTTATTATATTAAGATCTATAGGTCTACTATATTATCTATAAGTAGTACTTTATTATATATTACTTTAGTTATTATAAAGTTTATTATTATTCTACTAGTAGTTAAACTTCTATTAAAATTACTATTAGTACTTATATTTAGAGTTTAATCCTTATTATTTTTCACTTTTTTCTTTATAATATTTAAAAAGTTAATTATTAATTTTAATAGTAAAGTTAGTATACTAAAAGAAGTCTTTAAAGTAGTTAATTTTAATAATCTTATCTTTAACTTTATCTTTAAGTCCTTAGTAGAATATAAAGATCTTAGTTTTTTTAGTAAAGTTAAGTTAAATACTAAGTTATCTAAATATAATAGTATATTCTTTAATAAACTTAGTCTATTTAAACTAAACTAGTTTATATTTAGCTTATTACTTTTTATTAAAGTTCTAGAAAAAAGAGTATAAAATATCTTTAAATCCTTAGAAACTCCTATAGATATTATAAGTCTTAATAAAGTACTTATTTAGTATTTTATACTTAAAGAATTCTTCTTAGATAAGTTTAAACTATTTAAAAGCTCTTCTATAAAAGTAAGTAACTATATAAACTACTTTTTTAGTTTAGTTAATATAAGGGGCTAGCCTTCAGTTTATTCAACTTAGGGGTGCCTTAATTATAGTAATCTAAGCTAAAGAAAGGAAGTTTCTAGGATGCTCCTTATACAGGAGAAAAACAGGTATAGGGCGCCTATTAAGCGAGTGTAGTCGCTAGGGGTAGAATTCTTAGTAGTTTATAGTATTACTTAGACGTAATAAGTAAGTATAGTCTATAATATATACCTCCCCTTTCTAGTTTTTATATAAGTAAAGGTTTAGTATAGGCTAAAAGTAGTTAGTATAGGCTAAAAGTAAGCTTAGAACTTTATTAATCTAAACTACTAACTATACTACGCTTTATAAGTAAATAATATAATAATATAATTTTTTATATTTAGGTTACTTTTAGTTTTTCTTTCTCTTATTAATTTATATAGTAATAAGTTACTTAATCTTTTATACTATTATTTAACTAATTTTTTATTATTATAGCTATATTTTTAGTATACCTTTAGTTTATTTATTCTATAAGTTAGTTAGATCTAAATCTTTATTAAATACTAACTTATATAGATCTAGCTATTACTTACTTAGCTTCTATAAATAGTATCTCTTATATATTATTACCTACCTTTTCCTTATTATTTCACTATAATTAACTTTATTTAGCCTACTCTCTTTAACTCTAATAAGGAGATAAAGTCTCCTCTTTTAGTTAATACTAAGAACTTACTCTCTAACTACTCTAAGTTTACTAGTTTCTCTAATAGTAAGGAGCTTATC
Source organism: Colletotrichum sp. SAR11_59 (assembly GCA_025328345.1). Classification (NCBI taxonomy): domain Eukaryota; kingdom Fungi; phylum Ascomycota; class Sordariomycetes; order Glomerellales; family Glomerellaceae; genus Colletotrichum; species Colletotrichum sp. SAR11_59. Next base: position 9,253 of record JAKMXC010001029.1, on the reverse strand, counting down.
CTTAAGGACTTTAACTTCTAAGATAACCCCCTCTATAGTTTTATTTAGTCTCTCTCTACTTACTTTATTACTTAAGAGCTTACTTTTATATACTATCTAGTTATTTACTTATCGCCCTTTTAATATTCTACTAAAACCTTTATAAGTACTAGTTTATATTTAGTAGTATCCCCTTAGATAAGACCTAAGGACTTACTTATATAATCCCTTACCTAAAGTATATATCTACTATAGCTAAAGCTAAGAGGCTTAGTAATATTATAGTTTATTATAATATCTTTAAATAAAGTATATTAATATACTATTTTTAGTTTATTATAGAAGTTAACTATTCTTAAGTAATATTACCTACTATATCTAGTATTCTAATAAAGCTATTAAGTCTACTTATATTAATATAAGTATTACTCTTCTACTACTCTAATTTTATAAAGCTAATAATCTACTAGAGTAATAAAAGTATAGTCTACTACTATAAAGAGTTTACTTCTCTTAGCTATAACTATCTTATATATTATAATATTAATAAATAAGTTTTAGTAAATCCTTATTATCTTACTACTTTAGTTTAAGTATTAACTTTTTATTAGTTCCCTATATAGCTTAAAACTTATATAGAGCTCTTCTACACTATCTCTATCTAAAGCTATAAGATCTACGCTAAAGCTAAAGAGAAGTATACTACTAAAGTTACTACTAAAGCTACTACTAACGTTAATACTTCACTTATACTTTCTATTAGTTCTCTAGTTATTCTTATCTTTAGTACTCTTATTACTACCTCTACTTTAATATTACTCTTAGTTAAACTTAATAAGGCTTAGTTATACTATTTTACTTAAGTTTACTTAGATATAGCTAAGGTCCTCTATAAAGTTTATTATAACTTTATCCTATTTTTATTTATAAGTTCTAACTACTTCTTAACTTACTAATATTACTATTATTACTTATACTAAGTAAGAGAAATAAGGTCTTATTTCTAAAGTTTTTATTTTACTTATTATTCGCTTATCTTAAACTTATCTTAGCTTTATTACGCCTTTCTATAGCTTTATACTATAATAGAGTCTTCTTACCTCTCTCTAACTTCCTAATTATAACTTACTTTACTACTAATTCCCTCATTTTACTCCTATTTATATACTACTATTAGGTTATAACGCTATATACTAAAGGTTACTATTATTCTTATTTACTAAGCTATACTTTTCTTTAAATTTATTAACTACTTAGTTATCTTATAAGGACTATAAGGGTTCTTAAGTAGGTTAGCTATAACCTATCTATTTAATAAGTAACTTATAGCGTCTACTTCTACTTATATATTTCTATTACGTTATTAAGATAGATTTAACCTCCTATTTATCTTCTCTATTTTTAAAAATTAATAGTAGTTAAAAGTTATTAACTTCCTAGTTTAAGAGTAGGTTATTTATAGTATAATATAATAAGCTAATATAAAAATAGTTATAAACCTTACCTAGAATATTTAACTTAACTATAGTTAGTAAAATTACTTTAATTACTTTATACTTTAGGTATAGCTAATCTAACTTCTTATAGGGTTATTCTATATAGAAGTTTACTAGCGATAATTAAACCTTATTACCTACTTTATAGCGTTCTACTAATATCCTTTTAGTATTTACTAACTACTCTATAGTCTATTAAGCTACTATAATAGCAGCTTAAACTAACTTAGTAGTTAACTTTAGTTTACTAATAAACTTATTAGTAGCTAACTTATATAAGTTTACTAGCTCTAGCGTAAACTAAACTACTAATACTAAGTTAATATAATATCTATAGGTAAAGAAGAATAAGCTAACTCTTATTATAGCTATATTATAACTATTAATTACTAGTTAAATAGATAGTAAATAAACCTCTTAGTTATCTTAAGTAAAGTTAACTATTATCTATAAAACTACTTAGATTTCTTAGTTAAAACGCTTAGTTACTTTATCTATCTATAGGTAGAAGGTAATACTTAAATACTATTTAATTTTAGTAAGTATATAAAATTATCGCTAGAACTAACTTATCTAGTTCCTACTCTTATTACTAACTATTAACTTTAGTATATTATAGAATTAGTAATAATAGTTTATAAAGTATTCTATATATACTTCTATATTTATAGATATTATCCTTTCTAAGGTTATTATTTTTAAGAGTTTATTAACTATTACCTAGAAGTATCTAAATCCTATCTTTACTATATATAAGAGATCTATTATAAAGTCTATAGTAAAGTTATAGTATAGCTATTTTACTACTAGTAATAGCTATAAGAGCTTATGTTTTACTTATTACTATATTATTCTATAACTATAGCTATTATAGTTCTTTATAAATTAATAGATAGCTAAAGACTACCTTAGCTAGAAGTATTACTAAGCTAAGATAGTTAGTATATTATTTTAACTAAAGTAGTTAGTTATTACTAAGTTATAATACTTTTAGATTAACTACGTTTAGAAAGTATTCTATAGGTAGTTTTTATCTATTAATCTTAATACTTAAATTTAGTCTCTAAATATTAATTAGTTAAAGGTATTAACGCTATACTTAGCGATTTATAGTTTTAAGCTTAACTAAGAGGGGAAACTTTAGTCTCCCCTTTTTACTATAGAGTAAGCTTTTTAGTACTAATTATTACTTACTTATACTTTATTCTAAGTATATTAGAGTATTAGGTTTTTAAATATTATTATCTTAGAAGCTCTTATAAGTATTAACTTATATACTTTCTTTAAAATAAAGTTAAGGATTATCTATATTACTCTTCCCTTTGTTTATTTATCCTCTTAACTTTTTAGGGTATCTTATTTATAGTATAAGAGTATATTAAGTATAGCTATAAAGTAGCTTAGTTAGTACTTTAAAAAGAAGTTATATCTTAATAGCTATTTAGCTTAGTAGCTTTAATGCTCTATTAAATGCTACTTTTATATAAAGTATTTAAAGCTTTTATAGTTAGTTAAAACCTTAAATCTAAAGTAGCTTCTTAACTCTATATCTTATATACTTAGGTATATAATAACTACTAATAGCTCCTTATTATAGATTAAGTAGTTATATTAAGCTAGAGTTAGCTTCTATAAGTAGAAAGCAATAGAGTGCTATTATCTTTATAAGTTTTTTTAGGTTAATACTCCTCTTAACGTAAACCTTAAGTAGTTTATTTTAATAGTTATTAAGGTTTATAGGTTAAAATAGTATAAAACTAAAGTAGTTAGAAAATAGCATTTAAGCGTCTAGAATATATCTTCTTATTCCTTACTTTAGATAAATAAAACTCCCTTCTTTATAAGGAGGGTGAGAGGCTTTATAACCTCTAAATACTCTAATATAAATATTTAGTAGTAGTTAGTAAACCTAAAGAAACTTTATAACCTTTTTATAGAAGTAAGTGCTTCTTATTTAATAATTATTTATATTTTCTCTACGTTATAAGTAATACTTTTGCTTACTTTTAAGATAAACCCTATATACTTTACTATTTTTATAGAGAACTTATACTTTACTAAGTTAAAGTTAAAGCTAGTTTCTTTAAGTACTTAGAAAACCTGATAAACCTTCTATTTATAGTTTACTTAGGAGCTACTACTATAGAATAATATATTATTAATATAAGCTATTATAAAGTTATTAAGGAACTCCTAGAGCGTGCTATTAATATACTATTAGAACGTTATTAAGGCTTTACTTAGCCTAAATAGGCAAACTAGCTACTTAAAGAGCCTATATCATATACGAAAAATAATCTTCTCCTAATACCCTTCTACTACGTAAATCTTATAGAAAGTTACTATAATATCTAGCTTAGTATACTATTTCGCTAAACTAACCCTCTAGAAGGTCTCTTATATTAAGGGTAGGAAGTAATAGTCTTATTTTATAATTATATTTAGCGCTTAGTAATTATAATAAAACTATAATCCTCTACTTAGTTTTTAGATAAAGAGGATAGGTATATTAGTAGGTAACTTACTAGCTTAAATAAACCCCTTATTAAGGAGGTTAGTAAATATCTTTTTAAATACTAATAGCTCTTCTCTCAATATACTATAAAGAAAGCTTTAAAGTAAAAGCATCTCTTAGCTAGAAATATTACATTTAAAGTAGATTTTATAGTTTATACTAAGGTAACTTAGAGGTAAAGGATATAATTTAGTAAGCTTAAAGAGCTCTATAAACTTATTATAAATATATCGTAGTAGTTTCCTAGAATAATCCTCTAGTTTCTTTACTTTAAGCACCTTCTTAATATTTTTTAAGCTTATAGCCTATATCCTTACTACTACTACTAATAGCTAGCCTCTACTAACTTTTTAATAGATCGCTATAAATAAAGTAGTATTTAGCTAGTAAGTTTCCTAGATTTCTCTTACTCTTTAAGGCTCTTTCTATCTTTATAGGGTAATAGAGACCTCTACCTTCCTATAGAACACCTACTTCTCTACTATATTATATATAATATTATTTTATTCTATCTATAGTTTTCCTAGGAAAAGGTTAGTATCTAGCCTTTCTACTATATAAGCGAAAAGTTACTATATATAGCTTCTAATTTTAAGGTATAATATAGCTACTCTTTTTATAATAGTTTAAGCTAAATTATTAGTAAAGCTTTATAATTATTACGCTTAGTAGTTAATATATAGTAAATAGAGGTAGTAGGCATATTAATAGTCTATTATTATATAGATATTATAACTATAGTCTATTAAAGTGTTAGTAGGAGTACCTTTATTAACTCTAACTACTAATATTATAGAAAGTTTACTTATACTACGTTCTAACTAGAATAGTTCTTAGTTAGTTTACTCTTCCTCTATTATCCCTAATACCTAATTTCACACTAAAGTTATTTATTTCCTAAGTTAGAAGTATTTTCTTCTTTCTTAGTCTCCTCTAAGTCTAAGTATATTATTTCTTTAGTAACTTTTACTACTCTAAAGCTATTTTTTAACCTCTTAGCTTTTTAATAGTCCTTTTATAAGTAGCTAACTTAGTTATATTTAAAATAATAATATATTTCCCTATTAAAGCTTTTAACTATTCCCTTATATAAAGCGTATACTAACTTTATTATCCTAATATCCCTATCTATATCTACTTTTAGCTATAATAACCTTATTCTAAAAGTAATAAGCTAGCGTAAAACGTTATAAACGTAGTATAACCCCTCTAGTTTCTAAGTAATATCCTATATAAGGCTTATATATTTAGTATACTTATAAGGGGTTAAGTAGTTAACTAAATAATTAAGGAGCTTATATAATAGTACTTTATATAAGTAGTTAATCTAAATACTATCTAGCTAAGTTATACTACTTACCTCTATAATAGTATATTTAAAGTAAAGAAGGAATAAAGCGAAGGCTTTATTATACTTTATCTTAAGCTCTAATAGCCTTCTAAAAGCTTTACTTTTTATATTTAGATCGCTATAAGTATAGTTTAAGTATACTAAGAAAACGTCTAGCTTAAATAAGCTATTACTACTTTTAAAACTATAGAAAGTTATAATTACTAATTAAACTTTAAGTTCTAAGTAGAAGTTAATTAAGTATTACGCCTCTTAGTTACTTAAGTAGAAAGCTTAATCTATCTTAATCTTATTATATATCTATTACGTTTATATAGTATACTTATTATAGCTTCCTCTAAACTTAGGGGGGTTAAGGAAGGGCTTTAAGTACTAAATACTACCTATTTCCTAGATAATATCTAGTTCTAAGAGTAGTAATACTAGTAGTAGTACTAGTAGAGTTACTATAAAGTTTAGTATTACTATTACTAAAGCGTTATTAACTATAATAGTTTATATTAGATCTATAGCTAGTTTATTATTAACCTACTATAGAACTATTAAGTTATTAAGTTAGTTACTAAGCTTATTAATAGCTATATAGATTACTTTAAATACCTCTTTATTTACTAACGCTAGTTCTAAGTTAGTTATTTTTAGCTTAATTAGTTCTATTTTCTACTTACTATCTATTACGCTATATAACTAATAAAGTAAGCGTTTAAAAAGAGCTTAGATATATAAGGGGCTAGCCTTTAATTTATTTAACTTAGGGGTACTTTAATTATAATAATCTAAGCTAAAGAAAGGAAGTTTCTAGGATACTCCTTATATAAGAGAAAAATAGGTATAGAGCGCTTATTAAGCGAGTATAGTCGCTAGGGGCAGAATTCCTAGTAGTCTATAGCATTACCTAGACGTAATAAGTAGGCGTAGCCTATAATAGTTAATAAAATCTCTATAGTAAAAGTTTTAGTAGTTTTTAACTTAAATTAAGAATAACTTAAGTTATTTAGAAGTATTATTATAAGTAATAAAAGTATTAAGTTTAAGTTTTTATTATCCTCTAATAAAAGTAGTAATAATATTAATAGTAGTTTAAAAAGTATTAAGTTCTTCTTAAAACTTTTAGACCTTTTTAAAGTTAGTATCTCTTCTAATATCTTTTTCTAGTTTCTTATAGGTTTATTTAGCGTTCTAGAGTTATTTATTAAAGCTATTTATAGCTTACTTACTTTTATTAATAAAGGTTTATATCTCTTTAGATTTAATATTTTATTTCTAGATAATATATTAGAGTTTCTTATATCCTTCTTTAGTAAAGGAACTTTCTTTATTAAAGTTATATTTAAAATTTAATATATTATAGTTTTTAATACTAATAAGTTCCTATACTAAGCTTTAAAGTTAGTTATATAAAGAAAATAAAGATCCTAAAGTAGGAGATTTAGCTAAAGTATAAGGAAATATACTTATTATTTTTACTATTAGTAGGCGTTAATAGTTAATTTACTAAATAGGAGTAATTAAAGTATTATAGTTAGCTATCTAATAGTAGGGTCTACTAATAGAAACTAAGGATTAATATATTATAATAATATACTAAGGTTATAGTTTAGTTATAAGTTATAAGCTAGTAGTAGATTAATCTTTAGAGATTAAAGTAATTAGTTTTAAACTTAATAAGTAATTTATAGTAAAAGTAAGCTAAGAGTATCTATAAAGATAAATACTAAGAAGTTAATTACTAAAAAGCTATAGGAGTCTAACTATAAACTAAGCTTAAAGGTATACTATATATAAGTTCTAAATAATATTATTTACTTTATTACTATCCTTTATTCTAATAGAATTTATTCTTATTAAATATAACGTCTATATTTTTAGTATATAGATCTAATCTTTTATCTTATCGTTATATAACTTATATTATAGTTTTTCTATACTAAGTAAGTCCCTATTATTCCTATAATCCTATAGTATAAATGTTCTACCCTTACTACTTAACGCCTAAGTAGGTTAGTTAATTATTATCTATATATAATAGGTCGTAATATTCTAGTAGTTCTTAATAGTACTAACCCTACTATTAAAGAGTACTTAGCCCTACTTTACTACTTATTAACTTAAAAGTATTACTAAACTAATATTAATAACTACTTCCTTTTTCCTTTTTTAGAGATATATTATAATAGGACCTAATAAGCTAGTAATAAGTCTACTATATAGGTAATTATAGAGATATTAGTTTAAAACTAGCTTAAGTTATTTACTTTAAGTATAAAAGTTTAGAGGGTTATAACTTTAAACGATTAGAATAGAGCTAAGTACTAAAATATCTAAGTAGGCTTTTTTCATTTTTTAAAAAATCTTTTAAAAATTATAATTAGTCTAGAGGTTAGAGTTTCTTTTTTCTAGTTAACCTCTAACTTAATTAAATCTACTAAATATATAGTAATAATAACTTAATTATTTGCTTCGCTAAATAGCCTTAATTTAATTGGCTGATTGATTAATTTGTTTGATTCGACTTGGTCGGTTTGTAGCGCTGTTTGTAACCTTACTGGCTTCGAGTATAAGAGAAATGCGGCGTCATAAAGTCTCAAGCAGATCATCACTTGTAATTGACGAAAGGGTACACATACGAAGACCCAAGTATGATAATCCGTTACCGCTCGCCGCAGTCCCCACCACACAGACCGATTGCTCTCTTGAGCACAACTGTCGGAGCGTATCCTTGCAACAGCGACTTGGCGTTCGCTATCGGTGAACAACCATTTCTGGCTGCCAGTGCTTGATTCGGGGAAGTCAGGAAGCAGGACGAAAGCGACAAGCGCAAACAAGTTTACAGCGCCCACAATGATGTATAGCCACTTCAGTGTTGTAATGTCAGTAGGAAGAAAATGAACAATGCCTAGCTCTGCAGGGATCTCTTACCCTCCATCCAGCAAGACCTCGGACTTGGTCAAGTCCAGAAAATACTCCGGCAGCAATCAGCCCAGAGAACGCAGTGGCAATGACGAGGCCAGAGTACAGTATGGCCATTCGGAGGCCCAGCTCTCGCTTTGTGTACCAACAGGACAGCAGGTAGTAGACCCCAGGGAAAAAGGGTACCTCAGCAATCCCGAGAATACATCGCACGGCTAAGAGTTGGTTGAAATTCTGTACTCCCGCTGTTGCAGCAGAAACGGCAGACCAGACGCAGGCCCAAAATGGAAGGTAGAGAGATGGCCGGACTCTTGTGAGAAGCATATTACTTGGGATTTGCATGATCATGTACCTGGGCGCAAGCTGATTGTTAGCGCATTATTGTAACTTAGACTAGTTCATGCGACGAAGCATTCACATACCCCACGTTTAGGAGAGACACAGTTGTGCTAAATTCCTCCCCGGTCAGACTCAAATCTTCCATGATCGTGTTGAGTGTGGCTTGTCTATGGATTTCGAGCTAGTTATTTAGCGAGTTCTTGAATACTCGGGTCAATTTCTTACGCGATTGCCGTGCGGTCCAGGTAGTTGAAGAGGTACATGATCCATATGATGGGCATCAGAGTCATGTCTAGCTTCCGAACAAGACTCTTAGACGCGCGGAGCCGGCCAGTGTCTTGCAGGGACTCCTCCTTCACTTCCTGCGCGTCGCGTTTGACGATGGTCGGATGATCTTCGTGTTCAACTATTGTGCTTTCCTTTTGAGTAGACATGGTGATCGACATGCTGAAGAAATAGATTCGATATTGGGCAAAGGAGTTTGAGCGAGGCGCCAGCAGGAACAAAGATTGCTGTAGACAATGCGTTCTATTAAATATGGTCACGGGCTTGCATTAATAAAGTTTACAACCATTTATAATATTCTTCCTTCCATTCCGAGGCCTCTGCGACTCATTTGTAGCAATTTGAGGACCTCCCACCCCGTTGATGTTGCATTTCCTG
>JAKMXC010001028.1:0-11092 GCA_025328345.1 Colletotrichum sp. SAR11_59 | reverse complement strand
GTGGGGGGGGGGGGGGGGGGGGGGCCCCCCCCCCCCGTGGCCAGAGACGCCGCCCCTCCCCCGTTCCCAACGGTGGGAAAAGAGACAAAAAAGCAAGTTGCAAGTGCACCTTGCAGATGACTGACGAGATGACACGCAAGAGGGTTGCACAAAGCGAGGACAAACTTGCCTTATTGTCGACGAGGACGCAGGGCGCTTCTTCCCGCTTGCCGTCGATGGTCATGGTCGCCGTGAGGCTGAACTTGGCCTGCTCTTTGGCGGCGGCATTCTGCTTCTTCTGCGCGCTGACGGCCTGCCCGGTGCCGATGACTGTGGGGATGGCGGCGATGGTGAGTAAGCCGATGACCATGTTTCGAAATCTTTTCCTCTGCGCAGAGAGGAGGGCCTGGAGGAGACAAGAGAGGCGAGAAGAGAAGAAGGGGGATTGGTTCCGCGTGGGAGAAGTGGACTGTCCAGACTGTCTGTCCAACACCAGAGGAGCGGGCACCTTGGGACTGACTCTCCCTCTCTCTCGGGACTCGGACGTGTCAAAACCGTGTGAACCGCGGGGAGGCGAGGCAAGGGGGGTACTTCGACCGGGATTTCGAACTGATCGACTATCGACTTGTGGAAAGACAAGTTTTTTTCTGATTTACGCTCGCTGCCGAGCTTCCTCAACAAGACGGCAGATTTGCGCGCCGACGACGAAAAGAGCTGTTCGAGATTTGAAGAAACAGGTTTTAGCGAATATCCCATGGGAAAAAAGAAGCGCGGGGCGGCCTGCGACAGGCAGAAATTCCGCGTGGCTTCTACGGAGGGGTTCGTGTGTGGTCATCATATGCCTCCCAAGCATGCATATACCAGTATCTCTGTTTTTTTTCTTGTCGTCCGTCTGGTGTTTCGATTCGCCAGGACTGCTCTCCTGGGATCGAGATGCCCGTTTCGGGAACACCCCCCTCCCCCCTTCTCCATCCATGTCTGGGGTCAGCCCACACCCACCCACCACCTCAGAATCGGTACCGGCCAGCACGCCAGGAGGATACCCACGCATGCGCAACGGTCTCCACCGAGATGAGTGTCCAGACCGTTCTGTTTTGCGCGTATCACTGGGTCACCGTCTGATTTACTTGTCACATTTTGTCACTGCGCGTGCGTTGTGGATGAGGTTGGCGGTTTAATTGCACACCCTGTCCTACGTCATTTTGTCGGTTCGACTCCTTCGAGCTTCAACGTCTCTCCTTTGGTGCCTTTTTTCGTGCTGCTGGTTCGGCTACTGCCAGTGGACTTACACACCTCTCGGCGTGTTCCCCCAAGTCCTCGAACAAGGATGTGCTCTGCTGGGCCCCCGTATCAGCTCTTCCCGCCCGGAAGTAAGGCCGCAGACTCCCCATTCGCATTGATGATTCGTCGCTCGGCGAGAATCAGAGGAAGGCAGAGCTTCATGCTCATCGACGTCACCTCTTTGATCCCTTTTTTTCTTGCTCACCTTGTCAACACCTCAGGACCCTGTCGATCGAGGGCGTTCGGATAGGAGAGGAATCCTGTTCTCGAGAATCACACACGTTCCCCCCCTCCACCGAATATGGTATCAAGTGATATCACACCGACGGGGTTTGTGTTGGCCTCTGGCTGGTTCACGGTCCCCACGATTCCTGTCTCTCTGTGCCTGTCTCCCTTATGCCTTGCCGGCGTGTAAGTCCACCACGTTTAGGAATTAGTCCATTCCCCTTCCCTTACCTGCATAAGCCGGGTCCCCGTTCAGCTCTCCCACCCCGGTTTCCCACACCTATTACATCACTGGGTATCACTCCCCCTAGGGGTGTGAGGTAATTGTCACTGAAAACAAGATATCCTTCAACTCATCGTGCGCGGATCTGATTTAAGTGTTCGTGTGCCTTCGTGTAGTTTTCCCGTTAGTAGCTTTTACTACTTTTGGTTCCCAAGGTTTACCACTTTTGATCAAACACGTCTTGCACCTCACCTCACCCACCCACCACAGCCCCAGCGTACTATCACGAGAAAGATAACCCTCGTCCCCCATTTCGGAAACGATACCATTGAGTGAGCAGGTGTCGTTTGCGAAAACAATTAGCTTGTTGTAAGGGGAAGATCACATTTATGGACGACACAATGGCCAAGAACAAGAACAAGGTACGCCTTCGCCGTTTACTGACGTCACAAGATTCACATGCTGATGAGATGTGGGTAGAAGGGCCAAGCCGCCCAACAATCGCCTGGCGGAGAGGGCTCCAAGCCCGAGGAGACGAAGCCCGAAGGCACGACGCCCGTCGGCGAGTTCGGCAACCCCGCGGAGAACGTGGGCGACAACAACAACGAGAAGAAGGCCGAGGAGAACGCGCCCGGCAATACCGAGGAGTCCAAGCCTGAGGAGCCTCAATCACAGGAGCAGAAGTCGCCATTCGACCAGCCGCCCTCATCAACAGAAGACGACAAGAAGCCTGAGGAGAGCAAGCCCGACGAGAAGAAGGCCTCCACGGAAGAGAAGAAGCCCGAGGAGGAGCAGAAGCCCGAGACCAGCAAGCCCGACCAGAAGGCGCAGCAGGCGCAGGTCGACGACGAGCCCGAGGAAGGTGCCAACGTTGACAACGACAAGAAGCCCGAGGCCAAGGGCAAGGAGCAGGAGCCTGCCAAGGTGCGTTCGCGTGAATCAGGGTATACTGAGCGTGAAGCTGACGCCGAGGAGCCTACGGAGCTGCAGGATGACGAGGAGGGCGAGTACTACGACGATGAGGAGGGCGAGGGCGAGTACTATGACGATGAGGAGGGTGAAGATGGTGAGGTCTACGATGACGACTACTACTCTGGCGATGACCAGGATGAAGACTACGACGACGAAGACGACTACGAGGAGGAGGAGGGTGAGGGGTCCGACCAGGCGGACAACTACACCACCACGAAACAACAACCGCGGCGCGGATACTCGCAGAACAACGACCCGTACGGTCGCAACAACCAGATGATGCAGCGCAACGGCGGTCGCCAACAGGGCGGCGAAGACATGTACCGCCAGCAGCAGATGCAGCAACAGCAGCAGCAGCAGATGCAACAGCAACAGCAACAAATGCAAGGCGGCGGCGACGCTGGCGGCAAGAACCCGCTGAAGTTGAGGCTCGATCTAAACCTCGATATCGAGATCACGTTGAAAGCAAAGATCCATGGTGATCTTACTCTGGCACTGCTGTAAGTTTTCTCGGATATTCCCTTGTTTTTCGCGATACCCCCCTAGTTCTCCTTGTTGGAAAGTTTGTTTCCTTTGCTCCTTTTGCTTTTTCGGATTGTTTGGTCCGTGTCGAATACGAAGCTTTTCCGGACGTTTCGACGCTGGAGGGCGCGAACGCGACTCGGATTTTCTGCCTGGGCTGCCCAGTGCGCTTCGTCCTTCCCGCAGAATTCTGTCATGCACATGCGATCTCCGGGATCCGGGCGGGGCGCAATATCGGCGGTTGAAATCGAGTCAGGAACTGTGCCGCAAGAAAAACAGCTTTCGAGCATCCTGAAGGCTCGTTCCCTGCTTCCGTCTTCTCCACAGCGACAACTCAGTTACGGAGTGATGGAGCCCACCACGCGAACGGTGAAAAAATGGCTGGCACATCCCGGCCCGCGAGAGTTCGCGACCGTGTTTGCGTGGCGCCTCATTTCGGACCCGAGCCAGCGTTCGGGAACCGTGTGTTTCGGGCAGTTGAAATTCTGCTCGACTCGATGTCAGAGTGATGACATGCCTCTTTTTCTTTTCTTGTTTCGGGCATTTTCCTTGCTTCGCTCTGAAAAGAAACTCGAGAGAATTGTTCAGATTGCTAACTGCACAGCGACATGGATTAGTGACATGATGTGAAAACGGGTCTCTGACCTGCGGGCTGTTATCGCCGAATATTCGTCAGACTTTCTCTTTCTCAGCAAGACGTTGTTGGCATCATGAATATTCCCCCAACGGCATAATGGCGATAAAAAAATCCACAGCGTGCAATGCGCATTAGTGACGAGTTTCTTTTGTTGTATCACGGCTTCATTGAAGACCTTTTTTTGGCAGTTTGGCAAGACGGTGTTTGATACGGATGGGTATGGAGAATTGTGGCCGTTTCCACAGCGATCGGACTTGTCAGATTTAGCGGCGGATCAGATCTTGCCCAGTGTAATCTTAGGCGCCCACGCAAATGATCAATCCTCTAAATGAATTGAAGTGGCTTGACAGTGACGATTAGTTATCCAGACTTTTGGCCAACCGTAAAAACGTTTCTACAGTGCAGATTACAGCTCCAATCCGTGGTTTTGACGGTAGGCATTGCTGAAAACATCTGCGTTCAATGCTAGAATGCTCTGATTCTTCTTTGATGCGGTCGGATCCATTTTGGGAATGTTCTCCGACCGTTTGGCTTCTTGTCCAACGGTCAGCGTAGCGAAGACAAGTCCGGGAGCTGTATCCGGCGAGCTGCATTTTGGCGAGTTCGTATGATACCTAACGAGACTTCGCCAAGGTACGTTGCCGCGCATCGGCTTTCAGCAGAGGTGAAGGTGTGGCTGGTGCGGCATTAGTTCTCGTGGACTTCTGCCCAAGAGCATCGTCATTGTCAGGTATCCGCGGCTGCCCATCCATCCCAGTGCGTGATCCGCGAGAATCGGCCGAGTGCAGCATCACAATGCAGTCAGAGTGAAGTGCCAATGCGGTCGAGGTCCAATGATGAAACATTTCAGCCTCATCTGGTGCCCACCACACGGCAGCGGTTGCAGGGGGTAAAACCTGTTTTTTGGTGTTCCCTCGTGATGTTGACAGCGGGCGATCGCAGGCCACCCCAGGGGAAGAAAAACAGCCACGGTATCCGTAATAGCGGGAAAAGGCAACGGACGACCCACCGCCCGATTCTAGACAGCTCTGCTCCATTTTTTTGAGTCGTGTTCCGTACCGCTTTTCGCCGCCGCCGCGTCGTACCCGCGATCGATCATATTTGGGGGTGATATCGCGGCCAAGCAAACGCTGGACAAAGCGTCTCCCCCAGTGAAAACGATGGAAGTCGGGTGGATGCAGTTTAGGCTCTCACTCTGTTTGGACGACGTCTGGCGGACAAGAGCACCGTGCCAGAACAATGGGATTGTGCGACGGTTGGACGTTTATCTGGCCTTGTGTGTGCGAGTGTGCCGTGCTCCGTCTCACAGGAATTGCGAGCGACGACCGTGACCGCAAGCGAGACCGTAGGCGAGCCGAATCGAGATCATTGCAGGAGCTATGACCAAACGGTTGGCTCAAAGGGCAATGAGCGGCGGGAAGAGATTGCAATGGAGGCGTCTGAAGGACAGGGGGCCGCGTGGACAGGGGCCCCGAGACGTCTGTTCGGAGCAAAAGCGCCGCCGCGGGCAGGCAAGACGGTCGGGATTGTTCTTTGGGATTGTCGCTGCCCGGGGGCCAGACGGAAGAGCCAGGGGCTGCTGGTCCATGCGACGTCAAGAGCGGGGAACGCGGCGGGGAACCGTGTGGCGCCGACGCTAGGGAAGCAGCCACATTCGGTGAAACGGTGGGTGATCTGCAGCCAAAACGGTGGAGTGGCTCCGTTATCGACGTGTATCCGTGTTTCGCCCACAAATAATGACAGGATTATGCCGTTTATTTTTGTGATGGTGGGCTGCTGCTGGCCTGCTGCTTGTCGAGCGTTCCGCACCGGCACCACCGGCAGGCAACGAGGAGGGGTGGAGTTGGCAGCTGTCTGTCAGTCTGTCGTCAATGTTTGCGAATGGTGGAAGGCCGTCGAAGGTGTCGCAGGAATGCGGAACGTTTGTCGGCGATGGCCTCGTTGTCGTCGGGACAAGCTCATAGGAACAGCTAGGTGTCTGGGGTGCTGCGTCGTACTGGCACGGGAATCCAGACTTTGGAAAAGCATGTCGGTAGGGCTAGCGCTTTCGCGGAGATGGGATTTGTGACACCTGCTAGCATAAACTTTGCACCACGGCAATACAACGTCGGATCGAAGGCGTTGTCGAGATCGGGGGCGGTTGTGTTAGATGCGTGCAACAGGGAGCAATGGAACCTGCGGCACGTGCAGGGAAGGAGAAATGCCATCCCGTCCCGCTGGACTGTCTTACCTAATCACCAGGTCGGTAGCGGATAATCCTAGACGCCGCATCACACTATCGATAGACACACCCTGATAAGATAACGCAGAGTCGTGGCGTATGTGGCGGAAGCAGAAGCGGGGTTGTGGCTGGCCTTATCTCCCGTGCTCAAGTGGGGGAACGACGCATGAAGCATGAAGCATGACGGAGCTCTAGACCAAGCAACCCTACAGACAAACAACCCCGTCAAACTCAGATTGGACGATTTATGGCGTGTTAATCGCAGCCAAACAAACAACCACGCGTTTGGCGACATTGTCAACAACATCAGACAACACAGCACCCAAACAAAACCTTCGTCTTTGCCTCAACTTCGAGAACCAAGCAAACATCATCGACATCACCGCAGTCGCTTTCAACATCCACAATGCCCGATCTCAACACCGTCCCCGCTTCACCACATCCCGCCAATACCTCCCGGCGCTCTTCATCGAACCAGATATCTCACCAGATGCCGCCTCCTCCTGTGCCCGCATCGTCAGAGTCGCCTTCCCTCAACATCCTTCCTTCGAACCAGAACACGGTCAACAACCCGAACACCTCGAACCCTTCTCTCCCATCGCCGACTATGGCCCCGGCAGCGACGTCTCCGCCGGTCGCGCCTGAACCCAGCGTCTCCGGGCCGGGCCCCATCCGTCATCCGCGTCCCATGACCGCCTCCGATCTTCATATGCAGCTCGAGAAGGAGCAAGAGGCAGTGGTACGTCGTGCTACATCCCCCATCACCGCTTCCACCTAACAGACCATTAGGTAAACCGCTTGACCCGCGAACTCCAACTCCTCCGCACCGCACAGAACGCCTCCGTCGTCTCGAACGCATCGTCAACATCCGCATCCAACACTACCGAAGCACCCGCCGACACCCACCTCCTCTCCGGTGCTGCCTTCTCCACCCCCGCGGTACCATCTAACAGCTCCCGCCGGCACCATCGCACCGCCTCAAACGCTAGTACGCGCAGCCAGACCGCGATCGCCGGCTCGGCCTCCGTGTCCACGACCTCCATCCCGATCCCACGCCCTTCGAACCCTGTGCGCCAGGATAGCATTGCCTCGCGCCACAGCTTGTCTTCCTCGCCAGCCCACTCGCAGCAGCATCTGGATCCCCACGCCAGCGGTATGACGTACTTCCAACAGCAGCGTTTGCCTCACCAGGCAACTGGGAGCACTTCCATAGCTGCTACCCCTGGGAGCGAGTCACAGCTGTCACCGGGTATGATGCCGGCTACTTCGAGATATGAGGAGACTGCACTCCATCGACAGGAGTTGGAGGTTGCCAAGAAGGAGAACGAGGGATTGAAGCAGCGTATTCGCGAGTTAGAGAAGTTGGTCAGGGAGAAGAGCGCCAACGTGAGCCGAGAGAGGAGTGAGAGTGTCAGCAGTCTGACCACGGGAGGAGCGGGCGTGGGCCTGCCGGCTCCCAGCGGCGCGGCCGTGGTCGCTCGTCGCGAGCGCCCTGGTGGTGAGAGAGAGAGGTCTCTGACAACCATGAGTGTTGCAAGCAGCGTTGCTGTTGGTGTCCCTGATGAAGAGGTGCAGGTTGGAGAGAGTGCGGCGAGCTCTGGGCTGAACCCCTGAGCCCGCTTTCGGCAGTAGATTCTCTGATACCCTGAATCATTGCTAGCGATGGATTAAAGAACATGGATTACGGCCTGATGAACGAAAAGGGATGGCGTTTGGGGATTCGAGGGGGCATAAGCCTTGCCTCTGTACATGGGTTTACGACTTTATTTAGTAATGAGAACACTTCCGTATTAAATCTCCCATCTCTAGCGGCAATCGTGTCGTTTTTGCAACCCAATCGAACATCACGATAAAGCTCACTATATGAATCGTAGAGATCATCTATCATTTGTCTATGCGTCTATGAATATGCCTCAACGTCCAAATTTATCGCAAAGACTGATCTCCTTTTCCAAGTTCTCTATCCGAGCTCATTGAAGGCGTCGGGGTATCATTCTAGAACTATCGCCAAAACTCATGAAGCGAAGCACAGCCTCCTCTCCATCACAACGAGGAAACGCAAGCGCATTTCTTGTCGCGACAAACCGAGACCTCGCCAACCCGCTGTCCGCAGCAGTTCTTCGCACACTACTTATCCTGCTCGCACTCCTCCACGTCCTCGAGCGCAATCATGCAATGCTGGCAATGGCACTCCCCCTCCCAGCACATGACGTTATTCGCGGAGGCGCAGCTCGCAGGGCCAAACTCGCCGGAGCAGCTCGCGTGTGTATCGCACCGCCACGGCTTACACGCACACTTGCCGCCCTCGCAGACCTTGCGGTCGCTGCGCTGGTCGCAGGCGATACCAACGCACTCCTTGGACTCCTTGCACACCTCGCCGGCGCGCTCGGGGCGGTGGAACGGCTCGGAGGCGGTGAGCTCGCACTTGTTCTCGCGCGAGCACGTCTTGTACGGGTGCGTCTCGTTGTTGCGGAGGACGTAGGTGCAGTCCGCGTGCTTGGCGCAGCCGGTGTCGTCGGTGAACTTGATGGCGCACTCGCAGCTGCCGCCGTTGCAGAAGCCGGACTGGACGATGTTGCAGGACATGAGGCCGGCGCAGTGGGAGTCGAGCTTGCACGCGGCGCCGACCTCCCGAGGAATGGGCTCGCAGCGGCACTTGCCCTGGCGGGAGCACGAGGGGAAGTGGTGCTCGGGGCAGCGCATCTCGTTGCACTCGGACTCGACGGCGCAGGCGTCGCCGGGGACGGGCCGCATGACGCAGTAGCAGCCGTAGCGGTTGCCGTCGGCAGGCTTGACGCATGCTGGATACATGTCGTCGAGGCAGGGCAGGGTGATGCAGTTCCGGGCCCAGGCGCATGTCGAGCCGGCGCCGGAGGGCTGGGGGATGACGGTGGGGATGGTCTTGGTCGGGATGGGCTCCCACTCGGAGAGGACGACGGTTGTGAAGGGCTCGGTGCCGGTCCAGGGTGTTTCTACCGTCAAGGGGAAGCTGGTTGTGGTGTTTAGGGAGGTGACGCGGGTCGACCAGGCTCTAGTGCGGGCGTTGGTGAGGCTTGAGGTGACTGTGATGTTGTCGTTCCTCTCCTTGATGACACACCGACAGTGGTCGAAGAAGCACATGGCTTGTCGGCTGTCTGGACAGCTGAGGGAGCCGCACTCGGAGTTCGAGACGCAGGATTCGGTCGGGAGCGGTAGAGCAACTGAGGTGCGCGTGAACGTGATCGAGGATGAGGGTGTCAGCTTCGCTGGGATCTTGCAAGCGGGAGCGGTCGCTTGTCGGCCTTCAATCATAGGATCTCCTCCGGCGTTCTCGTGATCAACTGGCGGAAGAGGTGGCCAGAACAGGTCGTCGTCTGTAGGCGGCACGACACGGTGGCCATCACCACACCACAAGTTCTCCCACACAACATTCTTCTCCCACCGCAGCCTCAAGGCCTTGAAGCCTATGCCAAGCCCCATGCTGTCGTCGTGCGGGTGGTACTCCCAGGAAAAGACACCCCATTCGGGATGGTCTTCCCTCGACTTGCCAAGGTCGCTCTCGAAGTGCGGGCGATACGCGATATCCACCATCTCGTCAATTGACAGCCCAAAGTCGAGCAGGAGCTTCTCCTTGATCTGGACAACGACGCTGTGATGCATCATCACGTCCTCGGGGAAAGGAGGGAGAGACCCGCGGGAGACAATGAAGGCCTTGACAAAGTCAATCTCCTGCACATTGAACGGCCCGCCAGGCTGGAAGTACTGGGCAAGCCCCGGGTTCTCGTGTTCGTCCAGGGGATTCGCGGTCAGAGATCGTTTGTTACCTCTGAAGTTACCGGTCCCGATGTGGTCGATGATGTCTTCCTTCAAGTACTGTTCCGTAGGCAGGGGGTACGCCTCCTGGAGCCACGCGTTGTTAGGTTCTGCCTCTCCTCTCGTGTGTCCAGGAACTTCCCAGAAGTGACTGGTCCAGACGGCTTTCGGGGACACGACGATGAGCATGCTACAGCCCCAGACAGGGCCTGAGCCACCGAAGCGAGGTCTCTCAACAGGAACTTCAGTAATCTTCTCCCGGTCGAAGAAGGTAATCTCGCTGGTCGCCCAAGGCCTTGGGTATTCGTCCTCTTCGTAGGGCCAGGAATCAGGTGGCCCGCCAAAGCCTGGGCCGAACTGGTCGACGACATTTCTCATGGACTGCCACCACTTCAACTCTCCCTCAGGCGAGTCCTCGGGCTGGACCATCTTGTCGTCATTGGTGAGATAGACTTCGTCGGGTGTTGGAACCTGTCCCGGCCAGGGGTCGCGTTTCTGAAGTTCTTTGCTGGAAGAGCCGCCGCACGAACCGCAGTTCTTCTTGAGCATGCAGAACTGAGGTACGGGGCAGGTATCGTCTTGTCGTGTGGAAATCGATGAAGTAGAGCGCTTGTCGACATGCATGCCGTCAGGTCCCGCGATGAGTCCATCGCCGCACCAGGTCTCGCGGTGGATGACGTCTCTCTCGAATCGAACCACGAGCTCTCTCTTGCCACTCGCTCCCTTGGGAGTGTACATCCAGGAGAGGAGACCGTGCCAGGGCTCTGCTTCACGGAACTCAGGGGGAGGGGTCTTGCCTTCGTCGTGGTGGTGGTCCTCGCCGAGCTCCTTACGACGCTTGTAGCCGTAGATGGTGATGTGCTTCTTGTCGATGCCAATGAGTCTTCCGGTGAGGAGGTCAATGATCTCTTGGTTGGCCCGAGGATACACCATGTTGCCGCTGACATCGATCGGAACGAAGAGGATCACCCTGTAGAACTGGGTGTTTTTGGGGTCGAGCTTGTCTCCGACCTCGACGAGGTGTCGAAGGGCCGGGTACTGCTTCTGATCGGTCCAGGCGGCAGAGCCATGTCGGAGGAAGTGGTGAACGTTCTGCCGGAAGTAGTGCGCCTCATCATAATTCAAGGTATCAGTGTCGAAAGCCTCTCGGTCCTCGTCGGGAATCGAGAAGTTGGGGACCTCCCACAAGTGGTTTGTGTAGATTCCGGTGGGCGAGAAGACCGCGACCATCACGCATCCC
>JAKMXC010001027.1:0-11120 GCA_025328345.1 Colletotrichum sp. SAR11_59 | reverse complement strand
TACTTTACTAAGTTAAAGTAGGAAAAGCTTAAAAAAAGAGGTAATTTAAATATTACTATATTAGAAAAAAATTTAGCTAATACTTTTTTAACCTCTATTTTCTTAAAGTAAAGAGTAATAGCTTAAGTATTTAGAATTAAAGATTAACTAAACTTATAGGAGTTTAAAAAACCTTAAAAAGAAGAATATTTAGTTAAGTAAAAGAGAATAAGTAGGGTTCTATATAAGTTTAGTTAATCCCCCTTATTAGCTTACTATTTACTTATTTAAAATCGTTATATATTACTTTATTATAAGCTACTATAATAATAACTTAAAAGTAACTAAGATAAAGTAAACTTATTTTACTCTTACCTCTAAAGCTAAAGTTATAAAGGTAATAGAATTTATTTTACTTCTTTTATAAACTTTAAAAAAGATAAAACTAATTAATTTATTCTAAGAAACTTCCTTTTACTTAAATTTATTAGAAGGTTTCTAATAATATATTAACTAATAAGGGGAAATACTAAAAAGCTTAAAAACTTAAGATCTAAGTTACGCTTATATATAGAAATATTAAGATCTAACTTTCTTAAATTATAAGTTACTATAAGTATAAAGGTATAAAAAGCTAAAAAGGAAAAATATTATAACTATACTAACTTTTCAAAAATAGGAGAGGGGAACGTTTTCTAAGCCTAACTAAAAGCGTTTCTCTCTTCTAAGAATAATTCTATATTAATTTTATAGAAAAGAAAATATATATATCTCTTTTATTACTCCTCCTCTATATTCTTAAGTAGTAAATAAGTAACTAAAGTAAAGTACTTTTTTTAAAGTTTATAGTTAATACTATAGTTTTCTTATAGACTTTATTAAATCTTAAGTTTAACCTATAAAAGAGGAGAATTATAGAGTAAAGCTATAAAAGATACTACTAATAATAGCTAGATTTCTCTTATAAAGGGAAGAAAAAGAAACCTAAAGTATAAAATAACTTTATTATTAAAATAGTAGAAAAGAGGAAGGATAATAAATATATATATGCTTTTTAAATAAGAGAGAAAGATAAAGATAGAAATAATAGTAAAAGTATCCTTTTCTTTCTTTATCTCTCCCTTTACCCTCTATTATCCTTCTAAACTTATATTATAAGAATTCCTCTATTACTCCTTCTATTAATAAATTATTAGCTTTACTTAAGTTTTATATAATTTTTTTACTTTAGTTTTCTTTAAGAGAGCTTTTTTCTACTTCTTTTTCTATTAATTTACTTATATCTTCTTTAGAATAGTATTATTAAACTCTAAAGTTCTAAAGACTTTAACTTTAGTTTAAAATAAATAACTTAGACTAGAAATAATAGATAATAAAGCTAACCTAGTTACTAGTAATACTTTAATAAGTCCTTTTATAGGTCTTTCTTTTTATTAACTTTAATAAGAAAGACCCCCCTTAATCTTAGATTTAGATTAAAGTTCTAAAATAATTATAGAAACTAAAGTCTTTAAAGTAATAGCCTCTATAAGTAGCGCTTCTAATATAAATATAACACTTAGAGAGGATTTTTTAAAAAATAAAGTAATATAAAGCTATTTAGACTTTACTAAATCTTATTAAAAAGCCTCTAGAGCGTATAGTTTAGGACTTTAAAGGTTTAAAATACTATAACTTAGAATAGCTAGGGTACTATTCTTTACTAGAAATAATATTTTAGACTTTCTTAAAAGCTATAAAGCTATAGTGAAAGTAGTAGGAATAACTAATATTTTAAAAGTGTTAAGCATTATTTTCTATATAGATATACCTTTCTAAGCTAATAATTAAATAAAACTTAGTAAGAAAACTTAGTTATAAGTAAAAATTTACTTTATTTAGCGCTATAAAGCTATAAGTAAAGACTACTAAGAACTTCTAGATAATTAGATTAATTAGATTATTTTTATAACTTTAATAATAGATAATCTAAACTATAAGGCAGCTATATAGTTTCTATAAAAGATTAATAATATTTAAACTAAAGCTATAAGATATAACCTTAATATTATAATTAGCTTTTAAATTATCTAAGTAACTATATTAAGATTTAATTAGTTAGCTTTAGATAGTATAGCTTTACTTATAGGAACTAGTATTTATAAGTTATTTAAAAAAGGAGATTTTAATAAATTTAAGGTTAACTTAATAAACTAGCTTAGCTTTAAAGCTACTTAGAGGTAAACTTTTTAAATTATTACTCTTACTTATACTTTATTTCTTATACCTCTAAAAGTACTAAGAGGGGAAGCTTCCCCCTTTCTATAAGCTAAGAGGAGTAAAACTAAGCTTAATTAAGGTATTAAGAGCCTCTAGAGCTAGCTTTTAAATTAATAACTCTCTAACTTAGTAAAAATAATAGATAACTAGAAAATCTCTACTAGAAGGATTACTTATTCTTCTCTAGTTATAGAAAACTACTATTTAGCTTTAGTTTATTCTATTAAGGTTAATAAAGAGAATTTTAAGCTTTTTTTTTATAACTTATATAGTTAGTATTAATATATAGGCTATATAGATTATAACTTTAAAGAAAGCTATTATCTTTAAAAAATAGCTAATAAAAGAAGTAGCTTAATTTAGTACTTCTAAAGATACTATTCTTATAGACTATAAAATAATAAGTTTTATATCTCCTAGATAATTATTACTTTATTATAATAAGATAGTAAGCTTAACTAAGAAACTATTATTACTTATTTTAAGAATTAGGATAGCTATAAAGTTATAAAGGCTTAAGCTACTAAGATTTTTAAATAGAATATTAGCTAACTTTAGTTTATATTTATTAGAGTTTTATAGGATTATAATAACTTTAATTTAATTAAAGTTTCCTATAGGTTTATAGAAGAAGGAAGCGTTATATTAAATAATAAGGTATCTAGTTAGGCCTCTACTTTTTAAGTTTTAGCTATTAGTAAATAGGAATATAAGGAATTAGTTTAGTCTTTTTGCTTATATAACTTAGTGTAACTTAATAGTTTAACTAAAGATGATTTACTTAATTTTATAATATCTAAGCTTATAATTACTTAATTAAAAATATATAGGGTTAACCTATTCTTATAGAAAAAGTTGAAGTTACTAAACCTTAGAAAAGTTAAGAAGAAAGCTTTAAAGTCTCTTTCTAAAAAGGTCTATTTTACTATATAAGATATTAAAGATATTCTAACTATTTTAAAAAGACCTTTTTCTTTATAATCTTACTCTAAGAGTTATTTAGACTTATTAGAAAAGTTAGTTATAGAGAAGAATTTACCTCTTAACTAAGAAAAGTAAGAAGAAAACTTAGACGTTAAAATAAAGAGAGAGAGCTTTTTTAAATAAATTTTTATTCTTACTAATACTTTAGAACTAGAAAGAACTACTAAGATAGAAAGAGAAGTAATATTTAGTGAAGTTATTAAGATTCCTCTTTTAAAACCTATTCTAAAACTATCTCTTCTAAAAAGTAACTTCTAGCTAGCTATATTCCTTAATAGTAAAAATTAAAAATCTATTAAAGATAAAGAACTTATTAATAAACTTATTTTATATAAGCTATATAGCTTAGTTAGTTTATTAGTTAAAAAAGTCTATAAGATTTAGCTAGAATATAGAGAAAAGTTTATTAGAAAGATATATACTTTTATAGACGATCTAAAAGGAGTTATCTATATACCTATCTTTATTAACTTTATAGATTTTACTAAAACTTTAAAGGAAAGAGCTTAATAGACTAACTAAGTTTCTAAATATAATAAAATTATTTAAACCTAAGACTATCTAAAGATCTTTTTAGTTAAAGCTATTATCTTTATAACTATAAACTAGATAGCTCTTATAATTATTATGCTATAACTTATTTTGAAAATCTCTATTAGTAGTAAGCGCTCTAATAACTACTTACTTATATAGAGTATAATTAATATTAGTGTGGAATTTAGTCTTATAAGTTATTAATAAGCCTCTAGCTGTTCACTATGATTTTTACCTACTTAGAGCAACAGACCTCCTAACTCTACGCCTCCTGATAATATATATAGCCTTTAGTTATATGATCTCTCTAACCACATCCCTCTCCTAACCTCAGCCGCACTTACATATACATATTACACTAGATAACTTTATAATCTTTAACTTCACTTTAGTAATAATATAGTTTATAATTACTTAATTACTTAATTACTAACTACTAAACTATTAACCTATCCTCTCTCTCGCGCATCACCTGCGCCGCTATCAAACACTATCTCTATTACTGCTTTGCTATCTACTATTAAGTTGTTACTATTGTTATCTTCTTATTTAATTAGGTTAGCTAACGCCTTTACAGCAGCTATGCTGTTATTAGTAACACTCTCTCTGTTAGTTAGCGCAAGGCACACTCACTAATGTTCCCCTACTAGGCTTATACCTAGGCCTAGGCTATATCTACCTTAGTATTATAGAGGGTTTACGTGAAGAAGGGCTACTCCTTAGGATAGCTAGAGATACGCGTAGCCTCTACCTTAAGGCTATTAGGGGTGTTTATTACCTTAATCGTAACGTAGAAAAGGTTCCTTTTAGAGGTATTCTTAAGGGCTCTATTTAATATTACTACGATAAAGCGCTTCTAATTAAAGTTAGAGTACTTACTGAAGTTAAGGGCTTTATTTAGCGTATAGATATTGTTCTACGTAGTGATATCTTTAGCTATCTTCTTAAAGAAAAGCATACGTAGCGTAAGGTTAGTATTCTTATATTCCTTATATAGTATAGATATTATAAAGGATTTATTATAGGTTATAAGTATACCTTATGCTTTATATAATACTCCTTAGTTTATAGTCCTTCTTAGATAAGGATAGGTTGTTAATATAGGTTTGAGGGTGAGGAGGAGGAAGAGGGAAGGGCATAAGGCCCTGCGCGCAAAGCTTTTTATGCTTCTAGCTATAAGAACCTCTTACGACAACCTCTTTAGTTGAGGAGTTATCTCTATTTAGTAGCGTTGCTAGGCTATAAGAGCTTTAGTAACCTATTTAGCTTTAATATAATCAGCCCTACTATATGCAGCGCCACTAGCCCTACGCTATATAGCTAGCGCTATTGCTATTCTACTAGTCTATTTAGCTAGGGCGTACGTTTAACTTTATGATATTTAGAGGGTTTGCCTGCTAGTAGGAATATATAGGGTTTCTATACTATTTTCCTTAATTAGTAGAGGGTATAGGTTAAAATGCCTATATAGTGTTTCTAGAATTATGCCTATATATAAGGTGAATTTTGCTATAGTCTTTTTGCAGGGGGGCTGCGTTATAACTATAAACTTAATAAGTTATTAATATATCTTAGACTATAATATTCTAATTTCTACTACTACTTTAATAATAAAAATAATAGCTAAAGGTAACCTAAAGCTATACTTTATTAAGGTTTACTATATACTTATTTAGATTAATAATTATAAGATTATAATAACTATAATAGTAGTAGACCTTAAAACTATTAATTATAACTTACTCCTTAGACTTCTATTTGCTATTTCTACTAAGTTTACCTTTAAGTATTTAAAACGCTTTATTACTACTATAATAAAGGTAAAAGACTATAGAAGTAGTAAATTCTAGAAAATTAATATTCTAATTAGCTTTATATAATTAGATTCTTTATATTAGATTTAGCGCTATTTCCCTAAATAGGAAAACTATATAAAAGACGTTTATAATACCTCTAAAGATACTAAAAGCTAATCTAAGACTAACTAAAACCTTAGTAATATATATAATAAAGTTTAAACCTACTATATTAATATTATAATAGACTATAAAAAAGAGCGTTT
Source organism: Colletotrichum sp. SAR11_59 (assembly GCA_025328345.1). Taxonomy (NCBI): domain Eukaryota; kingdom Fungi; phylum Ascomycota; class Sordariomycetes; order Glomerellales; family Glomerellaceae; genus Colletotrichum; species Colletotrichum sp. SAR11_59. Next base: position 5,302 of record JAKMXC010001027.1, on the reverse strand, counting down.
TTTTACCTAAGAAAGGAAGGAAGCTAACTTTCTTAAATAAGAAGAAGCTATTTCTAAAACTAACTAATGCTTTACCTTAATCTTACCTTTAGCTATATTTAATATATTAAGAACTATCGCTAAAGTAGTAGTTACTCTAATTATAGAAACTATTTAAGCCTACTTTCTTAAGAATACTAAAAGCTAGTAGAATCTTCTTAAAGTTCTAAAAGATTAAGCGTTCTTTAAGTTAATTAGAAAAGATCCTAAGCCTAACTAAAGCTTTATTAGTATCTATATAATATATAAACGTAAAGATAAAAAGGTTTATCTAGTTAATAATTTACTTTTAGATAGGTTTATCCCTAATAGTTAGAAAGACTAGAAGAAGATCCTAACTTAAGAAGTAGAAGGCTATTATTAGCTTTCTAACTCCCCTTTTACTAGCTATATATATCTATAGTTTGTATAGTTTAACTAAGGAACTTACTTTACTCTAGAGAGGTTTTTAAAGCTTAAAGTTATATAACTATATCTTTTACTAAGAGAGATTAGAATACTTAAATATATCCTCACAAACTAAGAAGGGGTATTAATATAGGATTTTATAGAATATAGACGTATTAACCTTTATATAGCCCTACTATAAAAGATTAGGACTATCCTATATATTACTTAATAAGAGAAAGGAATTCTTATTCTAAAAGCCTTATAAAGTAAAGTTATTAATATACTTAGATTATAAGTTACTTAAGGAGTTCTAGAAGAATCCTATAGATTATATAGAAACTCTTAGTTCCTTATTACTAAGAAAGATAGTAATATAAGGCTAATTAACTTATATATAAAACTTAATAAGATTAGTATTAGAGATACTTTTATTCCTCTAGGCGTTAATAAATTCTCAAAAGATTTTGCTAACTATAAGATTATAAGCTTTTTAGATTTATTTTTTAGATATAACTAAGTTTTACTTAATAAATTAAGCTAAGACCTAACTATATTTACTATACCTTTAGGGCTATTTAGAATATATACTTTACCTTAAGGAGCAACTAATTTAGTTACCTAGTTTATAAAGGTTATAATAAGAATCCTCTATAACCTAATTCTAAGCGTTTACTAACCCTTTCTTAATAACATCCCTATTAAGAGGCTTAAAATAATATATAATAGTAACTATATAGTTAAGCTTTTAGGGGTATACTTATATATCTTTAAGCACTTTATAAACCTAGATATAGTACTTTAGAACCTTAAACTTACTAACGCTATAATTTCTCCTAAAAAATCTTAAATTTACTAGCCTACTATTAACCTCTTTAGTTATATAGTAGGTAGTAGGGGATATAAGCCTAACTAGAATAAAGTTATTAAAATCCTTAAATAGGAAAAGTATAATAATATTATAGTAGTTAAAAGTCTTCTTAGTATTATTAGGTTCTATTAAATATAGATTAAAGATTATAGAACTATCTCTACTTTACTAGTAAAACTTCTTTAAAAAGGAGTACTTTTTAAGTAGAGGCTAGAATAGTAATTAGCTATAGAAACTCTTAAGCTCTACTTAGTTAGCCCTCTATTACTTTAACCTATTAATTATAAAGAGGAAACTAGTAAAATCTATCTATCTACTAATATAAGTATTAAGAAGTAGGGAGCTATACTTAAGTAATATTATTAGAGTAAGAGATATATTACTAGGTATAAAAGTAGAATCTAGATAGGTATAGCTCTTAACTATAACGTAGAGAAGCTTAAGCTTTAGTTAGTTTTACTTGCTCTTAAAAGACTTAAGAACTACTTATATAGTATACGATTTACTCTTAAAACTAATATAAAAGTCTTTATAGACTAGATTAGTAGCGCTACTTTAGATTTACTTAAGGTAGTTTTAATATAATAGATTACTTAGATTAAGATATTTAATTTTAATATTTACTATATACTTAGTATAAAGAATAAGGTAATAGATAATTTTTTATATAAGCTAGTAAGGGAATCTAATATCTAAGAAACTAAGTAAGATAAAGACCTAGATAAAATAATTAATAACTCTATCTATATACTTAAAACTAAAGAAGATCTTAGACTTAAGGCTAATAATTTATTAAACCTTAAATAAGCTTAGTTTTAACGTTTATAATAAATCACTAAGTATTTAGTTTTATTATTACGCCTAAGAACTATCTTTTAGATTAACTTTAAGAAATTTAAGTTATATATAGTGAAGTATATACTCTAAGATAGTTTTCTTTTTTAAAAAAAGATAAAGTTAAACTTTATACTAAGATAAGTAGTAGATAATAAGGAAGAATAAAAGAAGTTAATTTAATATATATATATTAAGGGAGGGTATTAAAGCTAAGATATAATATATATTAAACTCTAAGAGTAGTATACTTAGGAAAATATATATTAAATAATAAGTAATAAAATAAAGGGCTATTTACTTTATATATAGGCTTAGCTAAAATGTTTTAAAGACCTTTATACCTTTTCTATACCCCTAGGGATACTATTTTAGTATATTTATATTAATATCTAAAAAATTAGTAATTACTCTTTAGCTAAGGTTTATAATATACTTACTAGTTATATAGAGGCTTATTAACTTCTTAAGAATGTTAACTTAAGGATAATAGCTAAGTTTATCTAAGAAGATATAATCTACTACTATAGGATCTATAGGCTTCTTATAGTTAATAATAGACTTAAAAATAAAAGGTTTATTAAAAAGCTTAATAAAGTCTATAAGGGATAACGCCTTATTATCTTAGTATATAATTTAAAGGCTAATAGACTTATTAAAAAGGGGTATTAGCTTCTTATTTATACCTTTATAACCTAATTAGACTTTAGTAGAAAGAACTAAACTTTAGTACTTTATATAGCCCTTTTTACTAATTAAATACTAGTTAGATCCTCTATAAAGTACTCTTTTTTTTACTTTATTTATAGATATAACCTAATTACTTTAATTAAGACTAAAAGTATTACTTAGTAAGTATTAGCCTAGTTAAAAGTTAGAGATACTAAGACTAAACTCCTTTTCTAAATATAGACCTTTAAGTAACTTAATTCTAACTAATAGATAGCTCTTAAATATATTGCAAAATAGCGTTATTAAGTCGCTAAGGATTATAACTAAAGAAATAAGTATAAAATATAGTATAAAGAGCTATAAGTTAAGGATATTATTTTTATCTATAATATAAAGCTATCTATTAATAAAAGCTTTTCTAGTAAGCTTAGCGCGCACTAGTTAGGCCCCTTTTATATTTAATAAATATCCCCTTAAACTTTATCCTATTTACTTAAAACCTTTACTAGAATCTTAATTAAGTAGATAGTAGCTAGTAATTACTTAAAGAAATTTATAGTAAATAAGGATAGCTATTTAGATAATATCTCTAAAATAGAAGTCTAATTAGACCTTAAATAAGCTCTTAATAAGGTCTTTCTTATTATAAACTAACTTAATCTTAATATACTTAGCTTAATAAATATCTTAAACCTTAATAAGTTAATTATACTAGAAGAAGTAGAGATTAATAATTTTAACGCTATAAAAGTATAAATTAAGTAATTATAAAAATAAAATAAAACACTATAAGCTAAAGTTAACGCTTAGTAGAAAAAGAATAAAATAGTAGTAAGTATCCTTATAAAGAATAAAGAGTTTAATAGCTAGTATAAAGATATAGAGGAACTAAAAGATAGCTAAGTCTATAAAAGTTATTTATTTTTATCTATTTTTAGTATATAAAATATTATTTTATTTACTTATATTTAGTCACCTTTATATTATGATTTATATTAACTATATATTTATATTGCTTTTTTTACTTCTAATATATATTATTATAAAAGAAGGGGGGATATATAATAATAAAAACTAATAAATACTAAAAGACTAAAAAAATACTAAAAACCTTAAAAGAAACTAATACTACTTTTAAAAAAATTTAAATCTAAGTTAGTCTAAACACTTTACTAAAAGCTACTATCTCTAGAAACTACTCTATATTCTTATTATATATATAAAGCCTCTTTTTCTACTTTTAAGTAACTTATTTATCTAACTATAACTTAAGTTATTACTAGAATACTAGTAAGTAGAGTATCTTTCTCTCTACTAAACTTAAACTCTTTATTTAACTTATCTATATAATTAAGAAATACTCTATAATCCTCTTTAATTACCTCACCTAAGGGGAAATCTATTTAACTATTAAGAAAGGACTTAACGCCCCTACTATCTATATAAAGTATACTATTAGGAATCTTCTTTTATAGATTACTTTTCTTAATATATCTAACCTATCCTATCTCTTCTTTATTATAGTTAGTTTTATATAAGTATAATAAGCCTTTCTTATAATAGATATAGTTAGAATAAGCTCCTTCTTACTTAGTTTAATAAGAAATATACTCTTAGAATAGTAAAGTTACCTTAATTAGCTATCTACTCTTAGTAACCTTAAAAGCTATCTTAGTTTATCGTTTAAAGTATTTATTATAAAAATAAAGGTTATAAGCGCTATGTATATAGATTAATAAAGTTTTAATTACTTCTAACCTATCTAATTTCTAGTATAACTATTTTTAAGGATTAGAATAACCTTTAGTAATATAGACTTTATATATAAAGAATAGCTAGTAAAGAAATACTTCTTATTTCTTAGTTAGAGCTATATATATAGTAGAAAACTTTAGAAGTAACTCTTAAAACTACTTTACTATAGCTTTAGTATAATCTTTAATATTAAGCTTATCTATAAATCTAAGCTAATATTAAATTAAGTTAATAGGACCTTTAACTAAAGCTTATAAGAGAGAAAGAGAAGTTTATAGATAAATTAGTACTTAACTTAGTTAGAACTAAGATTAACTTATTATAACTAAAGTAGGTATAATAGTTTAATATAAATAGAACTTACTATCTTTACTTAGTTTATTAATAGTAGTAGTAAGAATAGGGGAAAAGGGAAAGAGTTTATATAAAGTATTCTAGCTAATAGTATAAGAGTAGCTAGGGTTAATTTTAACGTCTATAATATATATATTATATAACTTAGGAAGGTCTAATTATTATTATAAAAAGCTAGTTAGGCTAAGAAATATAAAAGTTAATATATTAAGAAGAAGAAAGAAAAGATCTAACTAGGTAGAAGAAACGCACTTTTTTATATCTAAAAAGAGGGGTAGTTAATATTAAAATAGTAGCTATAATAATTAAAAAGCTTATTTACTATAGTAATCTATTAATAGGATAAAAATAGATAACTTAAAGGACCTTTTACTATAAATCTAAGATTAA
>JAKMXC010001026.1:0-11204 GCA_025328345.1 Colletotrichum sp. SAR11_59 | reverse complement strand
CTTCCTTCCCCTTACCCCCGCGAAGCAGGAACGAGATACGACGCGCAGTACGCGATGCGAAAAGTCCGAGGGAATCGGTTCCGCCTGTTGCTGCTGCTGCATGCTGCACTTACTCGCGGCGTACCAGGCGAAGAGGAAGCTTGGCCTTCTTGGTGTACCCATATTCCGTACCTTTGATATATAGCGTTGGTAATAATACACACAAAGAAAACCGGGAAAAGGGGTTTGAGGGGGGTTTGGAACGGCGCCGCCAAGACGAGCTGGTGAGCGGGAAACGCCCCCAATATCAAGAACGAACGACACATAGTTTTGTAGAAGAAACCATGGAACACGGCAGTGGCAGGAAGCGAGTTGTGAGTAGAGAGCCAGCTAGGTTCAGGCAGGCGCCAAAGACTTTCTTCCCTCCCACAAGTATCTTGGACGTTGCAGGACAAGGGGCGGCCGCTCCGTACTCCGTACTTAACATACTACTGCATAGTACCTAGGTTACAGTAGCATGGTTCGTTGGCTGGGGAGGAGGTGGATGGGGATCGATCGTCGGTGTGTATCCCACGACCTCGATGATGGGCAGAAAGAGGGATGACAAAATAGCACGCGCAAAGCTTATCTGCGACGGGTTGGACGTCTGACGACGGCAAGGTTTGGTGTGAGAAGGAGGAAGGAGCTGTCCATTGGACCAGGGCTACCGCGTAAATCGCCCCCCTCCAGCATGGATAAGGTTTGGCTTGCTTTGCACCAGTGCTACGCAGTGTTGGCAGTACCATACGCAAGTACCCTCTTTTGTTTTATATAGTACGGATACGTGCGATGGGTGTATCTGACGATCGACGTGTGAGTGGGTGCCTTTTGGGTAGGTTTGCCCCTATTTTTACCAGAGTGAGATGGAGAAAGGACGGGCGGGAAGGAAAGGGAAAGGAAGGGAAGGGAAGGGAGGGCACGCACGGAGGAATGGGAAAGGGAAAGAGAGAATCTCCCTCTCTCTTGCCTTCTGCTCCTTGCCTTGTCACTCTCGTGTGGTGGCTCCCGTCCACATTCCCGTCCCTTCAACATGTCCACCCATCTGTTGCGCGTTGTCTGTATGCTGGAGGACTGTTTGGTGTAGTGCCCAGACTGCCGGGCTTCATGTGATGTATGAGGCTTGAACTTGAGGCAGTCGCACATTGGGGCATGCCTTTAAGCCCCCCCCCTTCGTTGCTGAAATCGATGCCGGTGCGCCGCTAGTCGCCCTGACTGCTGGGAAGCGCCGCGGATTGCTGCCCACAGGGACAATGCGGTTGTCGTTGGTGGTGGTGGTGCCTTGTGCCTTGGCTGGATTTCACCAACCACGGGACGACCGTCACAGAGGACCTAGAGGAAGCAGAATGATGGGATGGTAGCGGACGCCAGATGCTGGGTTTGGGAGTGGCAGGTGAAGCATCGCGTCCGGGAAGGGAAGGTAAGGGCTGTTCTTCCCATCAAAAGGATGGGATTTGTGATTTGCCGTGGTGGAAATAGAGTTTGGCACTGCATGCCGCACCCTCAAGCATATGCGTGGAGGCGCCGCACAGGGCCACTTGGGATCGACCGTACGAGAAGGGCACCACGGGCACAAATGTCGTGCCATGGCTGCCAGCTGAGCTGTGCTTTGCTGATATACGCCATGGATGCTGCCAGCCAACCAAACACACAAAGAGACGCTGCTCGTTTCGCCCTCTCCCCATTGGTCCGCAGCTCCCGTCTTGTGTGCCCTTCTCTCTCTGCCTGTCTCTCTGTCTCCCTGTCTCTCCTTTCGTCTCAGCAATATCCCGTCGGGCCAAGAGTTGCAACACGACGGAACTGGTGTGATTGATGAGCGGTCGATCGCTCCCGGCAGAGGAAGGACAGGTGAGGTTTGGCAGGCGCGCCGTAAAGCTTAACATTCCGAGGAATTTGCATGGTAGGCTGTGCTAACCTAATTCCTCCCTGCTCCCGTCATCCGTCTTCCGTCCTCTCATTGAGGCTGCCCTGGTCTCTCTGAACCTGACACCACCTGGCACCAGGCCTGGGCTGGTGTCCAGTCCAGCACCCCAGCACGAACGAAACATGGCTGATCGGTTCGATTTTTTGATGGGGGGGAGATTGACGGCTATTTCGCCGTTTGCTTTCTAACCCCGAAAGTTTAAAAAGCAAATCCCGATCTCGACTACCTTGCCAACGGCAGTCCAACGTGACACACACACACACACACACACACACACAGCGCTGCTCTCTCGCTCGCCTGCTTCTCACCTTGGCCACGACAGGCTAAGGGTTTCCCTCTAGCCTAGGACACTACAGGCACTTGGACCGTTCAGTAGACTTTGCTTCAGAACCTGGAAATTCCAGCTGGTCGGTCCAACTCGGACTCCGTAGACGTCTGTTTGTCCTGCTCTCCGCGGTTGCCTTCTGTCACTGGAGCCTGCCGAAACCTCACGACTCCCACCTGCGACAACCTGTGGTCGGTCCGCCCTGGCGATCTTAATTGACTTCCTCTGATAGCAGCACTCTCGGCTGGCTATCGGCAGACTTTTCTTCATCAGACAAGACCGTGTTGTTGGTGGCTCGAACCTGGCGCGAGTATAGCTCCACGTCACGTGCTCCGCCTTCTCGACCGCCACTGAACCGAAGTACCTGGCGGATTGTGCCAGAGGCTGAGCTGCTCTTCATATCTGCCGGCATATTGAATTTGGCGGTGCCGTTGCGGAAGGTCGAGAGCTTTGCTATCCTGTAGTCACCGGGCTTGCCCTGGCGTTCGGTGCGGTTTGGGTTGTTGTACACTTCAAGCCCGGTTGGGTATACGCCGACGCCTTCGACCTCCAACTTCAGTTCCTGGAATAGCGTCGCTGAGAGGCTGAGGTCGCCGGCGGCTGTCATGTTTGAGATTTGGTCGACAATCAGCGGGAACGAGTACGTCGACTTGTAAGACCCCTGGCCGCTGAGCTCATCCGTGCCGGTGATTATGAAGTTGTTGAAGCCGTTGCGCCCGAACTCGCTGATGGTCGCCTGGTTGCTGTAAGACAGCTTCTGGCTCCACACGGGGTTCATGGTGCCCTTCTTTGAGACGACCTCACCCTTGACCGAGATGGAACGCGTCACCTCGAGGTTGAAGGCGAGGGACTCATTTGCGCCGGTCGAATTTTGTTTCACCATTCGACCCGTCAGCTTAACGTCCGGCTCGGAAATGTCAACGGTGGGCGGTCGTCCGGTGGTGACGGATCCTTCTTCGTCAAGCCACAGAAAGACCTTGCCCGAGATGACCCAGAAGTTGCCGACGGTCGTGTTGACAGAGGTCTTGTCGCCTTGATCGGCGAGGCCGGCAACCTTGATCTTGAAGGTGTGCTCGTTGCCGTCGCTCAAGACGGGAAGCCAGGGCGAGATGTCAATCTCGTGTTCCCGGAGGTCGAAGGCGTCGAGACCGACAACCGGGCGATGGAAGCTGGGCACGACTCCGCCGGTGAAAATAACGGGGAAGGGCCACTGCACGCCGGCCAGCTTGTCGTCGATGAGGACCTGGACCTCACGCCAGGGGCTTCCGGCTGGGGCCATGCCGACAGTAGCATTGAAAGCCGCGGCATCGCTCTGGAGGACGTTGCTCCACCAGAATTCCTCGGTCCCTTGGCCGTTGGCCGAGACGGAGAAGACTGCTCGATTGGCATTACGCGGAAATTTGACGGTGCTCACGGCCTCACTCTCGGGCACCTGCCAGGCACTGCCTGTATTGGATGCTGCGTTGCGGGACGAGATGGGCACGATGAGATCGGCCGGTGGTGCGAGGCCAGTGACCACGTCGCTCTTGAAGAAGGTCGCTGTTAGAGTGCAATTGAAGGGCCCCGTATATCTGTCGTCTTGGCAGCGTTAGCCGTTTTGGCCCCCACCCCGAGATCTCCGAAACCGACCAGGGAGCAAAACAGAAAGCAGCAGCATACAGACAGAGCAGTGCATGTAGTAATAGTAGCAAAGTAATCATACGTTTGTCGTAGTGCTGTAGGGAGGGCGTGGTGAACTAATAATAAGCACGTACATCGGGACACGCACGGGGGGCGACCGGGGGGGACCGGGGGACGAGGGACGGGGACGGGACGTTCGACACTTACCGATGAGGTTGGGGAGGTCGAAAATCACCTTCTGCTTGGTTTTCCACATGCTCAGATACGGCGTCATGTCCTTCCAATAGGTCCAGATAATTCCGGGCGCCAGTCTGGGCTCCGCAGTGGAGGTTCTCCATACCTCCGTGTCGCCGAGATACAGCAAGGCCAACCGGTCCAGTTGACGGCCTGCAGAAGTGGCAGTAAAGTTCACAATGACGCGGTTGAAGTCGCACCCGGGAGGTGTATAGTCGCCTATCAGACCCCAAGTCAAGTCAAGTCAGGATACCTATTTCCGCTTTAATCCACCACAAACGCTGCTGCAATGCCGGCGACTTACCGACGAAGGGCTTGCCAAAGCTGTTTCCAAACGAGTGATCCATCAATTGCACCGTGCAGGCACCCGCCGAGTCTTTCCCCTTGTCATCGTTGCCACGCCGTACCTCTTGGTAGACGGGGCCCTTGGGGCCCAGCACTGGCTGGGCCACCTGGAAGCAGTCCAGAGCCCGCTGGCCCCGTGCAGCCTCGTCTGCTTGAAGCAAAGGGCTCATTGGCGCCGGAGTATCGGCAAGCACTCCCTGTGGACGGGAGCCATCGTCTGTCAATCTCGTCTCCGAGATCAGATTACGTGACGACACGTAGCCCGTATTCAAGCCAAGGACAAAGAAGAGAGACAAGGCAAGCGCCTGAGAGAGCGGCCAAAGGACCACCATCGTTGGGCTCTGGGGGCGGCGTAAACGCCCCTCGGTCTGCAGCCTTAAGGCCTGTCTCTGTCTGCCCTATGTCTCGCTTGGGTGTCTAGTGGATGGTGTCAGAACCGCGTGACGAAGAAAAACCCACGGCCCCTGTGAGGAGAAGCAACAAAAGTGGTGGGCAGCAAGGGCGGGCGCACATGGTGCAAAGCCACGGTTTCCCAGGCGGTCGGTCAGGAAGGAACGGAGATGAAGGATTCACAACCCGGCGTGCGCCACCAAAGCAAACTTCAAGCAAGCGCCAGTGCAAGCAGCTGAGCGAGGACGCAGAAAGGGCAAAGCTAGCCCATGGCTGCTTGGACGGCGCCATGCGGCAGCGGAGGGGAGGTGAGGGGCGCGCGGGCAGTCGGTCTGGGTTGGTTCACTAAAGAGTAGGACGGAGTACAAGACGTGGATCTGCATCTATTGGAAGTATAACGGTTTGAGGCGGCGGCGGCGGCGGGCAAGGGAGCGGGGAGGCGGAAGACCGAACCACAACAGGTCTGGTTCCGGTGTGCCTTACCTGATTATTGGGATATGATATAGCGCGGTGACCAGGTGTAAAGGTGCGTTCGTTCGATTTGATGCCTCCTCGTGGAAACCGTGAGGGGCCGTCACCTTACCCCGCGCGGCGGCTGTCGTTGACGCTGCAAGTAATCCGGTACGATGGACGACAATACTCGGCCTGAAAGTATCGTCCAAAGGTAAAGCCAGATATGCGGGCGGCGCGCGACAAGACAAAAAAAGAACAAGAAAAAAAAAGTGGTATGTTGTGGTCCTGATGGATGCGAGAGAAGGTAGGCTGTGACGAGGTCCCTTTCGGCGCAAGTCAACGTTGTCGTGTTAGCCACCTGAGATGCGGGAGGATGGGCGGGACCGGTTGAAGTAAAGGCAAGAAGATCTCCGCCGTATCCGGAAGAGGAGCACTAAAAAGACGGGCTAAAGAATATGTGGAATTAGATATTGAGTTATGGTTTGGACGAGGCTGTTTCGCGAGGGGCGGCGGGCTGGGTTAGGAGATGACTCGAGTGGGGGAGAATGAAAACAATTTTCTCGCGAGAGGTTGAAGTGGAAGGTGAAAAGTCAAATCCAAAAGCCGCGACCCAATTGCTGGCCGCCTCAGGGTAGGTGGTCTTGTGTCTCTGTTTTTTTGGCCCTCCTCCTCTCTCTGCTCCTCACCTTTGAATTTCTCCCGGGTGCGGCGCTGCGCTCGTATCATGTATCATGTATCCGAGGAGAGAGAACTGTGTGCGCAGACGGGAGGCAGCAACTCTCAAACAAAGTAGTGGCTGCTCTCTGCGGCAGGACGGCACCTCTTACAAGTGTTTCCCTTGCTTGGGTACCTTACCGTACCTCCAAGACGAGAGGAGAGAGGGCGAGGCGCGGTCGCGCACCTGCCATGCCATGCCATGCCATGCACAGCAAACAAAACACCCAATAACCTTAAACGACCCGACCCAGCCAGCCAGAGATCCAAGCTGAGGCCGCCTTTGCCTGGCCTCTCCCACCTCGCCTCATCTTTGCAAGCAGCGAGGGCAGGAAGATGGATGGCCCGACGGGCTGCCAGACCCGATTTCAGAATGTATGGTAAACACCTCCGGAAGGGCCATCCCACTCATACCGAACACTCTTAAGATGGTAGGCGTAAGAGTCATGATTTAATGGTTCTCTAATGATTACTGCCATCTAGTGTGAAGCTATATACAGATAAGGGTGTCTATATCCATATATATAAATATCTCCTTTCTAAAGGAACATAGTGTATTTTTAACTATATATTATATTAGATTACTATATACTTATACTTATCTTTTTATTTATCCCTATACTATCCTTATTTATCCCTATCTCTATTTATCCTCTAGAGTAATATATACGTTTATTAAAGATTAGTATACTACGTTATATATCTTAGTTCTTTAAAGGATTTAAAGTAAGCTTTATTGTTCTTACTATCCTTTCTACTACTTATAAAGTTAATTTATATTTAGTAGTATATAGCTATAAGGTCTTTATAAATAAAATAAAGGAGATCCTTTCTTAGAAGTAATATATTAAGCTTTTAAAACTTAATTTTAGTAACTAAAAAAGCTATAAATACTCATTTTATATTACTACTTATTAATAGTATATTATACTTAAGAATACTATTTTATATTATATTATATTTACTTATTTATAATATTATTTGTAAAGCTAAAGCTAAGGTTTTATTATTATATAGTATATAATACTACTATATAGAACTCTAGTTTATTCTTTTTATTATAATAGTCTTTATATCTATTAAGATTTATATTATTATATAGTTTAATAGCTACTATAATAAGCTAGTTATAATATATTTATAGATATATTTACTAATAATATTATACTTAAAATTTCTTATATTTAAGTAGCCTATTTACTTTATAAAGTATCTTAAACTTAAATAGTATTAATACCTTTCAATCTTAGTACTAGTTTTATATAAAGGAAAACTTATAAAGTATTAAGTATAAGATAGATACTCTAATTATATATAGAAAATTTCGCGTAATATTTAGGTCGCTTATGCTACTTACTACTAAGGTACTAAGTGTGTGCAAATGTCATGAGTCTGCAAGCCAGCCAGCTGCCTGCCTGCTGCCGTGCCATTAGCGTAGGCAGCCGTAACATGAAGGGGGAATAACAGCAACCTTCTTCTGGCCAAGAAAGCCACTCGAAAACGTTGCGGTGAGATCGCAGCACCCAGTCACCACTTCACGCATCGACATTCACATTTCCGGACATTCAACAACAATGATTCTGTAAATAGCCTTTTGCATTCAACAAATAATCCAAAAAGTTTAAACTAACACACGACTAACCCGTTCACCATGACCCCCAAAGGCCACGCATTCCGATCCCAAGACCCAAGACATGAAGTGTGATAATCAGTCCGCCTCCTGTGTGACGAGCCGTGGCACAGTTTGCTGTGTCACGACAATGTCTTAGCGGCTTTCGCGTAGGCGCCTCGAGCGCTCGCCAAGCCACAGATAGAAAGGAGGGAGGAGGGGTATGACCCGTACCACTGGTGGCTTGAAGGCTGATCGGTTACCAACCAGTCCGAAACCAACGACAGACAAGACACCGCCTGGTCGTCGTCCAAACATGGGAGCCGATGGCTAGTGCCTGTGCCACGCCAAACGTGCGGTCGAGCATCATCGTGGCACACGCAAAAGTGCAGACTCTCGTCCAACTTGACGTGCACCGCTGCGGCCGTTTGTGTGCCTATGCCCGCAACTGTTGCAGTTGCAGATGGCTCCATGTCGTATCCCCCAAACCCTCGCAGTGTTCCCCGTCCACCGTTGAGACACCCTGTGCTGACGAGTTACCGACCGAATGTATCGAGTTGCATGCCGCATATATATGCGACATCTCCAAGCGCCAGCATGCATAGGTGGAACCAGGAGGCTCATCGAACCATGTTCATCCAGTGACCGACTGCTGTGCGCCGCAGCATTCTGCAGACCGGTGAGTCCACGTCGTCTATGCTGAGGAGGCTTGCTCGTTGCCTGCCGGAGACTTTTCCTCCACTCCCTGCGTCCGCGGGCTGCGCTGTGACGTCCGCCGCGCTGGGCCGGCGGACAGCCAGAACATGAGAGGGAGAGGGAGAGGGAGACACTGCGGGAGAGCAAGTATCTCGGACTTGGTCGGAGTAGGGTACGTCTTCCTGCGGTAGGTGCTGGGGGTTTTCTGGGGGCTCTTTTTTGGAGTCTGGAGCTCGGACCCGGGTTCCCCACTTCTTCTGGCTGGTGACGCCCCGGACCAGGGGTTTTTTGTCTGCTAAGTGGGTGCTGACCGGGTATTAGAACGGATATATGCGTCTGGTGGGTATGCAGGTGGGCTGATAAGATTATGGGACGGATAAGGGGACCGAGGCGCGAGAGAGCCAAGACCGGCTCCTGTATAACGCTGCCAGGCGGGCGGATGGCGGAATGCTGCGATTAACCAGGGGTCTGGAGCTTTGGAGGATCGAATGCTTGCAGCATGGCGAATACCGCACAGCGAGCAGCAACCGTAACTGCGACTGACTGCACGCTGTACAGCTTGTCCAACCAAGTGTGCAGATCCGGTTCCTCTCTTTCCCAGGGGTACGAATGCGAGCGTCTCTGCGGCTGCTGCTGCCCCGACTGGCCCATCATCCCGCCTCGGAACTGGCAGAAATCCTCCGCGGCACCATGCTTGGCGTGACAAGGCTACCAGATCCCGAGTCCCTAGCTGGTGAGGTGAATCCTTGGAAATAGTGGGTGATGATATATGCGGCACTTTCCGAGGTGAAAAGAGAATGGGAGAGGCGACTCTCTGTGGGAACACGAAAGACGTTGCCTCCGGGTGACAGCCTTGCCACCCGTTGTTATCCCCAAACGCCCCTCCCAAACACCTCGTAGACTCATGCCAAAGTAACTGTGAGAATGCGCGCCTGGTGAAGCGCGCGGAACTGTAGATTCAAAGAGAAAACCGAGCAAGTTGCTCAGTGTATCCCGTTGCTCGTACTTCACGCGCGGGCGTTGTCCCAGTAGCGCTTGCGAGCGGCCATGGCGATCTTGTTGCCGGTGAAGCGGTGTTGGAAGTAGTTGAAGACAGCGAACTCGTCGCGGGTCAGGACATAAGTCTCGGGCTGCGCGGCGACCTTGGCCCAGATCGAGCTGATAGCGCTCTCCAGGATGCTGCTAACAGTCGGGTCTGATGCGCCGTCAGGGCTCTCGCGCGCAATCTCCAGCGCCTGGGCGACGCTTGCGGAATCCTTGACAGAGATTGCCGTGGCCGTGTTGCCGGCGTGGTGGAGGCTGTGACCCATGGTGCTGACGATGGTGGTGAGGTAGGGCAGGTCGGAGGCCCGATTGTTCGACGAAGACAACGGTCTGTAGGGGAGGTAGAGGAGGGACTGGCTGTGGTGGTCTGCCTGGGGTGTGATGGACAGCATTGTAGGTTGAGGAGGCGGGAGTGATATAAGTATGTATATATAGAAGGCGAAGTTGTAATGTTGATCTTTGGAGAAGGAGGCGAGTGTGACACGGCAGACTCTGGAGAGAAGGCTGGGGGATGAGAGATGATATATAATATGATGGTCTGATCCGATCTGGACTAGGGAATTGGTGGAGGGGGGCAACGACGTTTAATAAGTAGTAGCTGGGTCCAGCAACGAGGTAGATACAGGAGCTAGAATGACGGATGCTGGGAGGCTCCAAAAAGAGGCGCACAGCTGTTTGACGTTGTGCCTTGTCTTGCGTTGCCTTTTGCAGGGTATAGCTGGAGCTGACCTTTGATTGTCGGGATTGTAAAGTGGTACAAGATGCTTCGGTCCAAAAGCAGGTCGATGTCAACCCCCGGATTAGACTGTTCTCTTATAGGAACTGGCCTTGCTGCGGCGGATGAGGGAGCGGATGCCCAGGTCAGGTCGGCTCAGGTACGGGTACGGATAGTCAAGCATGGGTTGTAAAGTGTAATCGTCCGTATTGGCGGTACGTAGCCTGGGCAGGGAGTGTGGGATCTCAAGAGTTAGTTTTGGGGGGAGTGTGAGAGACAAGAGGATGGGAGTGAGGCGAGAGAGTGACAAGTGCAAAGTGTGTCTGCAGGCGTGCGTGGTAGGGCCAGGTAGGCGTGTGGCAGGTGGGAAAGGCGTGGGATCAGAGCAGAGCAGAAAAAAAGTATGGGTAGGAGGAGCTGCAGTTGGGGATGGAGCTGGGTCTCCTGGGGGTGGGAGTTGGAATAATTGGAGTTGGGAGTGTGAGAAGGAGAGCCAGTGCCAGAGCCACAGCAAGAGAGATGGAGAGACCGTGTGTGAGAGAGAGAAGCCGTGGTGTGTGTGGTGCGGCGCGGGAGGTGTGCGTGGGTATGCGTGTAAGTCATCAGTCAGTGTTAGTGAGTTTCCGTAGGGGAGGGAAGGTTGTCAGTTCTAGTTCCAGCCCAGTCCAATCCAAGTCATGGGCCGTGGCATCAGCAAAACGAGACGAGGAAACAGATGGGCGGGTCCTCCATTGACGGTCGACAGTCGACCTGGACTCGCAACAGTAATGCGACCTGCATCCCGTCACCAACTGGGACTGGTGCTGGGACTGGGGACTGACGGGAGGGGGATTGCCCTCTCCATCTCCATCGTTGGCAAGCATCCAACCGCCATGCAGAGTGAATATGTACACTACCATGTAGCGTGGCGGCAGTCATTAGCCTCGTACAGCAGCTTGGCGACGAAAGGATATGCCAGGTAGACGGGCGGAAAGAAGCCCAGGCTGGGTCTAAAGCGGAGGCGGGATACTATGCAGTAGTACAGAAAGATAAAAAAAAAAAAAAAAAAAAAAAAAAAAAAATAAAAAAATTAAAAAAAAAAACCAAAAAAAAAAAATAAAAAAAAAAAAAAAAAAAAAAA
>JAKMXC010001025.1:0-11241 GCA_025328345.1 Colletotrichum sp. SAR11_59 | reverse complement strand
TTTCCCAACTTTTTCCAAAAAAAAAACACCCAAAAAAAAAAAACCGGCTTTAAACCCCAAACCCCACTTAAATTTAAAAAAAAAAAAAAAAAAAAAAAAAAAAAATGATGCCGCCGTCACGAATGCTGAGGAGGCTCGACGCAGACAGAAGGGCAACTCTTGCCGCTAGATACGGTGTCAGACGGCGTGCCGCTGTGTCCGGTGCCAGCCGGCGCGTCAAAGCCAAGCCATCCAACACGGCCGCCACGCCGGCTGGCCGCCCCGCGACCGGCTCTAATCCCGGGATACCCCGTTCATCCACCCCGGACAATGATGAGGTAGCTTGTCCCACCTCGGTGACATCCGAGCCAGAGTCCGGCCAGCAGACGTCGAACCAGTCGGCTGCGCCAAACGCCGCCGCGGCGGTGTATTTTGACGCCGACGACTTCAGTGACGATGATGATCTCAGCTTCCAGCTAGCATCACCAGCACAGAGGAAGAAGCAAACCTCCACGCCGAAGACTACGAGAGCACCGCGACCAAAGGGACCCAAAGGCAAAGCTAGAGTGTGCTTCAGGCATGAGAAGCAGTGGCAAGAAGAACGTGACGAGTGGCTTGGCCATGCAACTAGAGAGATCAACTTTTGGGACATTTTGACGCCGTGAGTTGTCTATGCCTACAACTTTAGTCATCCGGGGTGCCGGGCTATGTCAAAGTTGGAAGATCTCCGTCGCCCAAACCGAGACTGACTCCATCCCCAGGGCACACATTGACACACTTCTTTCCTTCACGGAAACCTGCGAACGGCTAACCAAGTTTTCCTTTACCCTACACGACGTCGACAGCGGCGCCACCAACTCGGCCGAGGAATTGACAGACGATGACATCGTCAAGATCGCCCAAGCCTGTCCCAAACTCGAAACATTCGATCTACCAGGCGCCAGGGGCCTCACGGAGAAGTCGTTCCTCGCGCTGTGCGAGTATTGCCCTGATCTCACACATCTGCACATCAGCAACGCTACACGAGGCGGGGGAAATACCGGCCACGACAAAGTGTTCGAGGCGTTGACGGAACGTCCGGAGTTAGCACCGAAGCTGAAGGAGCTCCGTATCGCGGACAGTAACTTTACGAAGAAAGTGCTCAGGGTGTTTTCAAAGGCACGGCCAAAGGTTCACATCATCCTAATGTCAGTCAGTAAGATCAAGAAATGGGGGGATTGGGAGATAGAACGCTATCAGTCTGAGTGGTGGAGAGGGAAGTGCCAGGACATGGATGGGGTGGCCAAGAGGGAACAGCGGAGATTTGACAGGAGCATGGGTTTTTATTGAACGATACTGCGATGGTAGTGTCATCATTATAGGCTCGAAAAGACTTTTGCTAGCTGGGCGGATACTCAACCGGGCCGACCACTACCCATAAGGAATTGAACTGATAACTTCTGTGTTATTATCCAATCTTCACTATGGATTAATATTATCGTCGCTGTCGTCACTGTCGTCGTTATTATCTTCATCAGCATTATTCCCATTATCCTACATTCAGCGTCCACCTAAATAATAGAGTATGAAGAAGCTATCTTTACGCGTAGCGTATGAAACGGGTTGAGGATAAAGTACGTTCGGCTCTCAGAGAAAGTACGTTCGGACTCAACCAAGAAGGCCACCGCTCGTAGTCCATTTCCATGAGATTGCTTGCAGCCCCCAGTGCCAGGGGGGCCTCCTCATTTCCTTGGGAATAGACAGCATGTCTTGGCATGGGTTTTAGTACACTCTATGCCGTTGTAAGTAGGTGGAAACCACCTCGCCTCTAGTTGTTTCAAGCTTAGGAGGCGGCGAATACAAGTCTGTGTCGAAACGTATGTGCTGTGGCAACTCTTGCACCAATGGGAAGGAATTGTCCCGCAGCCTAAACCTGAAATGAACGTGGGCACGTAAAGGTCGACCGAGTAAAGTTGGTCAAATCGTGGCCCGGCCCATTCCAGTCCGCACACCCTGGCGGACATCCAACTCCATCTCCGATAGCCACAAAATCATTATAAATGTGGGGGTCTGCCCTCTTCATCGACCACATATGAGCAAGACAACACATACCCTCTCATCGGTGTTACAGTTCAGGCTACATATCCATCTCACTTCCCGAACAACATCATGTCTACAGCATCATCACGCATACCCGACATGACAGATTCTTCCATCTTACTCGAGGACGAGTCCTTCTTTCAGGAAGCCATTGCTCTCGCCGAACAAACTCTCTAACTCTCTTCCGGCGGCGCTGTTCTTTGCCCAGCCACCAGGAGGGAGGCCAAGTGTATGTAGGAATCAGCCAAGCTTGGAATGTCTCCAACTTCCAAAAACCACAAATTCTTTATAACGGAGCGCATTCGCAGTGATGTATATTACGATAAGAAGAACTTACAACAATGTTTTATAGATGAGGCCAAATATCACGACCTCATCACAGAACTTTGCCAGATCTTCCGCGAGCATTATGTTTTGAAGTATATGGACTGCCGCGTAGAAGACTTGCCGGTGGAGCTTCACCGACTCGGCGGGGCCAAGAGTCATCGCCATCATGTGGACATTATACACACGAGAATAAATCCAACCTGGAATGAGCTCGTGCAAGGACTGCAGAAGGAAACCTCACTTATAACCAAATTTAAACATGCGCTCAATGCGCACACCTTCCAGTTGGAGCGACAGCGGGAGTCAGCCGAAAGGACACGCTTCGCCACGCTCTCGGCTACAACCACAGGCTGGGGACAAACAGCGAGCGAACAGGACCAGAAGTCAAGCGCTCCTCCTGTCCGCCCACCTACGCCGTCAACTGACATCGTCGAAAGGATCGCACATCTTTTCTGCGAAAGCGCATACACGTATGACGGAATCATACAGGACTTCCTCCAAATCATCACGGAAAGCACAGCGGGTACCCGTGGGCAGAGGGACTTCAACCGATATAAGGATAAGCTCCTGCGTGGGGAGTATGAGGAGGTTGCATATCATATCCGCTCCGACAGGGAGAATCTCAAGACGCGTCTGCACAGGGTGGAAGACGCGATTCTGGTGTCCAAAATCGGCGACGCCATCGACAAGAAGGACCGTTTTCTGTTTATGGTGCACAAGTCCATCTGGTCCGACTCGATGGACAGGCCGGACTGGAGGCTGTACCCGTCAAAGGAGGCAGTTGAGATGAGTGTGTTTCAGGAATACTGGGAAGACAGACCCAGACGACGAGACGATTCGTACGATTCCGACGATTACCCCGACGATGATCCACCAAGGGGTCTCGGGCCGTTTGGTTGGTGAGTAATATGTGGTAATTACGCCGGAGGGGACTCCTTCGTGTGGCTGGGATTTTCGGTAGTTACGAGTACAAAGAGCATGGCTTTCAATACGAGTACAGGCATCATCGGAAAGTCATCGTGCCTTGGAGAGGTTAAGCCCGGATCTTCCAGGTCAGTTCTGAGGCATGTTCTACCCGAAGCGTGTTGAATGTTGGTCCCGGAGTTTGTCGGTGGCAAGCGGTAGATCAAGTTCACTTATCAACACGTTTTTCTCTCTAAAGTTCTATATCTCTGAAGTTCTTGCTGCTAAGGGCTATCTAGCTTCTGTCATTGCGCCTGTCGCCCATCCTTCTCCTCCCTTTAGACATTCCTTGCCTTGAGCATGGATTGAGCTCCAAATTGGAAAGATTCCGAGAGCTATGTTGTTGCTAGCGCGCTGTGGTTTATTGTTAGCAATTATCCAAGCAAGTGGGATGAAAACACGCACAACGGCTAGGGCAGACACCATGGTACTGATGGTTGGCGCCCATTCCAAATCTGTAGGCCTGTAGCTCGTTCGTATCATCTTCCCACCACTTCAAATAGTCCGAACAAAGTTCAACCTTGACGATAGGCGTGAGATCCTCGTGATCCCGTGACAGGATAGGTTGAGTTTGGTCTCGGGGGTCGACGTCAGTGTTGCGGGTGCCCAGGCCGCAAGCAAAGTCGCAGGTATCGCGTCCGTTGTGTTGTTTGCTGAGGGACAGTCGCAGTCTGTGGCGCAAATAGTAGACTACCCAGCGTGTGTTGAGGCGACCTTGGCGCTTGAGCTCGGCCTTGTCCATGTTCATGACGCACTGATTGCGATCTTTATTGACATCGGAAAGGTAGTCGGGAGTGTAGAGGATATCGGTGCCGTCAGGGAATCGAAAGCCCCTCAAGTCAAACGTGGGAAACTTAACTGTGTGGGAACCCGCAATGATTTCGGGCCTGGTGTAGACCCCGGCGCCGGCTCGGCGTTCGTCACGCGCCGTTGCTGGAGGCGTATCGTAGATCAGGTGGCCGACCAGCACCTTGACGCGAGAATATTCGCGGGTGCGGGGGGTTTTAGCAGGTGCGGGCGTTTTGTCGTTTGAGTTCCAGTCGCGGAAGACAAGTCCCCAAACCAACTCGCGGGCTTGCTCGAGCTCGATGCTGTCGTTGTTGAGCTTCTGTAGAAGTCGGTTTCTGTCCCAGAGCAGGCGGATCAGATCGTCGCCCAACCTTTGCTCCCCGGGCGTTAAGTGCGTGTATGATGCAACCAACTAGGCCGAATTCAGGCGGTAACGAGGTTTCAAGTCCTGTTTGGACCGGTTAGGCGTGTTCGTAGCCATGCTGGAGTGGTATGTCGTGGCGTGAAGGACGACAGAGGACGACAGAGGACGACAGCAAACACTAGACGAGGGCGGGAAGAACGGGGGCCAGAGCGTCGTATTCGCTCCTGCTGGTGCTGAGGGGCGCTTCTGGGAAGGAGCGATGTTCTTAAGATAGAAAGAGCGGATGGGAGGACCTAGTCGTTATTCTTCCTTCCCTTATTTGTGCTGTTATCCTTAGGCTCTATCGTTCCTGCCCACGTCTTTTCTCTTGTCCCCGTCGTCCCTGTCGTCCCTGTTCGTCCCCGTCGTCCCTGTTCGTCCCCGTCGTCCCTGTTCGTCCTTGTCGTACTCGCCGTCCTCGTCGTCCTCGTACTTGTTCTTGATGCCCTTGGTTTCATACCATTATTGTTGATGACTTTGTCCTCGTCCTTTATCGTTCCCATTTCCTGTACCCAAGGTCATCCTGATACCTATATTCTCTACGACTGTTCACGGAGCCGTCTCAAGCATACTTGCAAAACGCCGATGTCATCACCGCAGAGACCGTTGATTCTACCGATGCCGTCACTCCCAACTACCGAAGTCCGACACTGCCCGTCAGTCGTAGACAACGCTGCGCAGATAGCTATTTTCAACAATGCCACCAACTTTGCGAACAAACTCCTGGGAGGCGCACGGGTCCTCAGCAGTGGTACACGCGAGGTAGTCAATATGGTTCTTGAGCATGCTGCCAGAGGTCAGGACCAGGTAGCTACAGGCACGGCTGAGTCTGTTGGTGAGGCCGCTCGGTTCACCTCACATGCCCGCACGCGTCTGGAGGCCTATCTGCGATTACAAGACAACAACGATGCTCTGATGCGAGAGCGGGACCAAATCCGGCAGAGGTCCTTAGTGGGCGGGTATGGAGACTACCTTAGCCGCCTCCTTCAGTGCATCCGGTCTAAGCTCCGACGGGATGTTGCGAGTGGGGCCTGCCCTACAAACATTACGAACGTTACCACATCTCATGGATGACCCTTTTACGCGACTGGGGCAAGATCTCGGAGTTGGCGGATAGTGAAGAACGCGCGTCGATGATGTGGGAGCTTGATCCCAGCGAGGACAGGGGCGCATGCCACGACAAAACCATAATGGAGTACCTGACAAACGTCGCATGGCAATTTAGACAGAACTCCGACCCTCCTCTACGGGGAGAGCAGCTTGAACTCATTATACGGTCGTATGGGCAAAGATGCAAAAGAGCGCATACCAACCTCAGCGCTACTAACCGATCAATCAAGTCAAATCGAGGGGTCTGATTTAACTGTTTAGCTCAAAAATCACAGCAGATTTAGCTGTTTAGTTTATTTAAACTTATATTAATAGATTTAATCTAAAATTACCTATTTAGGAAGTTAGTAATACTATTGTAAAGTCTCTAAGGGTTAGATATATATATAATATAGTATTTTAAGGTTATATTAACTTTATTAGTCCCTATAAAAGTAGAAGTAGCTACTAATAGTAATACTACTACCTTAAACCTAATTCTAGAAGTATTAAGTCTTTTTAAGTAGATTTAGTATTATTAATAGCCTCTATAATATTAGTATAAGTTTAGTAAAGCTAAATACTTTCTTATAGTTTATTACTATTATTAAAATAATAAAGATATTAAGAGTAAACTTACTAAAAGTTAAGAAGGTCTAATAATATAAAATCTACTAAGTAATAAAGTTATTAATAAGTTAAGTAATTAATAAATAATAATAGTAATTTAGTTTAGAAGTTTTATTAATAATAATACTCTAAGATCTACTATTTAACTATTAGCTATATTTAGAGTCTTTAAACCTAGTAGAGGTTAAAATAGATATAAAAAAGCTCTCTAGAGGTATTAGTAAATTAATATTATTAAGTAAGTTAGTATACTACTATTCCTAATATTTATAAAAACCTTACTTAGCGTTAAGAAGCTAAGTATCTATTTTAAGGATATCTTAACGTTTTTTAAGCTATTATACACCTCACTTAAGGTATAATATAATAGCTATAATATAGAGAGGTAACTCTATAAGTTTAGCGTAATACTTATTAAATATTAACTAGCTATTAATAATAGAGATATAAAGGTAACTCTTTAAGTTAAAGTTAATACTATAGTTAAGCTTATAATCCTAGGAAGTATACTTAGTATAAGTATATATAAAGATATTATTAATTAATAAGGTTTATAAAAATACTACTACTTAGTGAGAAGATTATTATAATAACTTTAAATACTAACTTAACTATATTAACTAACTTTAAGTTAGTTATATAGCTATAATATTAATCTCTTCGTTTATAGGAATATTATATAGCTTTTACTAGTCTTCTAACTTATCTAAGAAGTACTTTATACCTATAAGAACTTCTTAGAGTTAACTATACCTATCGCCCTTACTTTAGCCTTTATAACGTTTTATCTATAAGTAGAGAAGTTTAAGAATATCTCTAAGCTTAGTAAAGATATATTAATCCATATTAATAAGGTTATCCTTATTAAGTAGATAATACTTTAGCTTTAGAATAGACTTATTATTAAAGATAAAGTTATTAATCTAGCTATATTTAACTAAAGCTTTCTAAATTATTATATATATTAAGTTCTATCTTATTATATTATTTAGTATTAGTTTAAGCTCTTAGGTTAAATCTTCTTATAGAGTAAATATACTAAAGTTATCTTAAAGTTTATTATTAATCTCTAAGAACCTCTTAGTACGTTATAATAATAACCTAATATACTTAATAATATTATAAAGTTTACTAACTAGCCCCCTTAACCTCTAAAGTGCTAAATCCTCTTAGATATTACTAGTATTAATATAATAATTAAACTCTTACTTAAAAGTTACTTAATTAATATTATAGATAATAGCTTAACCTATTAAATTAAGGATATAACTAGAGTATTAAATATACTATTATTCTAAGTCTTTTTTAATAAAATATAATAAGATAGATAAATAGAGAACCTTTAAGTAGGTATTATTATTACTAGTATTATTATATACTATTATACTAACTTAGTTAAGTATCCTAAAGTTATTAATAACTATATATATTATTAGAGCAATATTCTCACTAATATAAGTATTAAGTTAATAGTAGAAGGCTAAGAAGTACTATATTTACTTACCTAACTTATTAATAAAGTAGCTAAAAATAGTAATAATAATATAATAGTTAGGTAATATCTATAAGTTAAATAATAAATAGATCTAGCTAAAAGTATTAAGTATCTCCTTTTTAATCTATTCTTTCTTAGATATATATATTTAATTAAGATAAGCCTTTATACTATCTCTTAACTAATAAATCTAATTACTAATATTATAATTAAATAAGTTAAAGATATACTAAATATATTAGTTACTAAAAGTTAAGAAGGGGTTATTAATATTAACTAAGAAGCCTATAGCTAGATCTTTAATCTAAGTAACTTTTAACTTAGGTATAGTAATAAGGGTAGAGTAGTAGCACTTTAGAAGTAAGCTTAAGTTATTAAAGTTATTAATAAACTTAAGATTAAGTTAAGTAATATAGTATAAAGTCTTAAGATAGTTAATAGTAGAACTTATAACTAAGGTGTTAAAAAGCTTATTAATACTACTAGCTTTATTATAGTAGTAGTAAACCTAATATATACTACCTATATAGTTTATTAGTATAAAAAAGAGCAGGCTAATGCAACAAGGTAAGGGAGAAAACTTATCAGTTATACTAAGCACTCTACTCTAAGCAGAAAACCCCCTAAAAATACCTAAACACTTATACTATAATTTTCTAGTTAACTATAAGAGATATAAAGGTGAAAATATAAATATAAACTTAACTAACTTATACTTTATTTATATTTTCTACTCTTTTTATATCTTAGATTATATAATCTCTTAAGAGAAAATAAGCTACTAAGAAGAAGTTTAGTAGTATTACTCCTATAGTATTCTCCCCTATCTTTACTTTAAATAATTGAGGAAGTATAGTAGGGATTAAGAAAGAAAATAAAAGTAGGGCTAATTAAGGTTAGAGGAGCTTAAAAACGCTTATTTTTAGTTAATTTTTAAAGGATAAGGATTAATAAATTTTTCCTATAAGCTAAGCTAAAGAATCCTAAAAGCTCTTCTAAAGGGATAGTTACTAAAGTTATTAAGAAGAATAAAAAAAATATAAAAATAAGTATATTTCTTGCTTATCTACTTAATCTTTTTTATTATAAGCTAACTAAACCTCTATTTACTTATATAAGCTATTTCCTCCTATAATAACGCCTAACGCCTATAAAAATATTTACTTAACCTCTTTACTTTTTAGTTAAAATTACTAAAAAATTCTAAGATCTCTACCCCTTTCTATATATCCCCTAAGTCTTTTATACGCTAAAGAAAGGAGGATTTAACTAGCTTTACTTTATATATATAAAGTTATACTTAGTTTTTAGAGCTCTTAAGCTATTAACTTTACTTTAAGCTAAGTTTTTAGCTATCTCTTACTCTATATAAGTAGTATCTTTATCTTCTTCTTATAGCTTTTTAGCGCGTTATATATTAAATAGTAGATATCCTTTTAGTATAGTTAGAAGTAAATAAAGGTTTTAAAACTTTATCTTCTAAGTAATATCTTTAATTAGGTTATCTTATACTAAAAAGAAGTTATCTAAGGTATAGTTACTTAGTTTAGTAGTATTTTTAAGTAAATTAAGCTTTAGCTCTTATCTCTTAACCTTTACTTAGTATATACCTTTTTAAAGATTTTCTATCTTAACCTATTAGTTCTACTCCTTTTTAATACCTTTAATAAAGTAGTTTCTCTTTTTAATATTATCTTAATAAGTTAAAAGGTCTAGGTCTCTATCTCTAATAAAGTTATCTAGGTTATAAGTATTTAAGAGGGTAATTAGGTTTTCTTTAGCAATTTAAATTAAATCTTAAGTAACTAAAGACTAATTAGGATAAGCTAAGTATAGCTTTTTAACTCTTTCCTTAGTTTAGTTTATATTAATAGATCTTTAACTTCTACTATTTCTAGCTATAATATCTATAGTATTTACTTACTTATTAAAGGACTAGTTAGGTTTAAGTTAAAGCCCCTTAATATTATTACCTCTTTATAATCTAAATTTATTAATAATAAGCTAAACTTAGTAGTTAAAAAGGAGTTTATAGTAGTTATCTCCTATAATCTACTTCTTAGCTATATATTATAACTAAGTTATCTCTAAGCTATAGTTTCTTTTATAAAGTATATAATAAGTAAAATTAGTATTATAGAGGCTATACTTCTAAAGGTTATTTAATAATTTAAGTTAGAAGTTTAGGATAATAAAGGTAGTATAATTAATAAAGTTTTATATTTCTACTAGTACTTTATAGATTCTATACTAGTTTCTAATAAGTTTTACTATATCTTAGAAAATAGCTTAGGAATAGCTTAAGATATTAGAAGTAGATCTAAAGTCCTAAGTAAGGTCTAAATAGAGATATAAACTACTTCTCTAGTTAATAATTATAATTAAAGACTAACTACCTACTTTATAAGTCCTAATAAAGATAATAAAGTCTCTCTCTTCTAAGTAGTCTTATTCTTTTCTATAAACCCTTATTATACTATTTTTAGTCTAAGAAGTAAGTACTATATAGATCTTTATATATCCTTTTTTATTAATATCTCTAATAGTAAGTTTATAGGCTAACTTAATATACTTAGTTTTAAGAAGGTTATATCTCTAAAAGAATCCTAAAAGGTTATAAAGATTAAAAAAGTATCTTTCTTAAGTTTCTTAACTCTACTTATACTACTAGTAATTACTACTAGTTTTCCTAAATCTATTATTTTATTACTTAATTAGTATTATATTTATAATATCTCTACTTCTATATATCTATCTAGGTATAAAGTAGTCTCTAGTAACTCTTAGTTTTAGTATATTTAAAAGGTTCTATAGATTAATTAAAGCTTTAATAAGCTTAACTATATTAAATATAATACTAAAGAGACTATTCTTAGGATAAATAGGAAAGATATAGTAGCTCTCTTTAATTATTAAGTTAACTATATTAGGAACATTTAGATCTAAGTAGTGATCTAAAATAGAAAAGTTTTTTCTTTCTAAAAGTTTTAATATATCTCTAACTTATTTAGTCTTTTAGTACTTAACTAACTAATCCTTATAAAAGAAGTAAATATAGGTTAAAAGGTCTTTATAGAGCTCTTTAATATCATTTATATCTTAGATACTCTTCTAGAGCTTATAGATAATAGGAAAGTAAGGGGGACTTAAAAGAGGGGAAGAAGTAGTAGATATCTTAGTATTTTTAATTATTATAGAAAAGAAGTAGATATCTAGATAGTTATAAAGTAAACTAAATAGTCTTATATTATAATCTATTTAAGCTATAGTAATAAAATATCTTAAGAAGAAGGAAAGAGTTAAGAAGGTAAGTCTAAGATAAGTAAAGAGGTATTAATTATAATACTAGTAGTTTTTATTAAGAGATAGTAAGAATAAGTAAGAAGAGAAAAGGTATAATTTTTAAAGTATATAAGTAATAGTTAGGTTTAGTTAAAATATTATAATTAAATATAAAAGTATCTATTAAAAAAGGGTTATTATTATA
>JAKMXC010001024.1:0-11299 GCA_025328345.1 Colletotrichum sp. SAR11_59 | reverse complement strand
AAGAAACAAAGGAAGCGTCCCGACCGCTGTCTTTTTCTTTCGCGGCTACCGATTAAGGTATGGCTAAGCCGATATCTAAGGCAGGTCATCAGAGATAGGACCCACGATTAGTATGGCCGTTTACTCACTTGGCCACGCAGCGAACGAATGGATACCCTCCCGTCCTCACCACATGGTATGGAGGCGCCACCGCCAGGCTAGGTCTCCATTCGTTCCGGAATGGAACTCCCTCACTTTTATCGTCCAATTTCAGGCGCCATGTCACGTCAGAAACCTGCCGTATCGAGCGCCACACGGCGCCATTCAAATGCAGAACAACATAGTTGCTGAGAGGAAGGAGAGAGGCCCATGAGTATGTGTGCTCAAGCGGGAAAAGGTAATGGTCAGGGTCAGGACGAGAGCATCGTTGCCGCAAATGGCGGGTTGCAGAAGTCGAGAAGTAGAATTGGATGTTACGGAAATTTGAACTCGCGACCCACAAAAGAGGCGGAAAGGTTTTCAGGTTTGGAAAACCGCGTCCAGTCGTACAAAAGTGCGGCCTACCCGACGTGCCGACCTTACCTTGGGTAGGTACTTCGCCTTGCCTAGCATTAGGGCAGGGGCATGAAGTGCAGGTAAAAAGTCCCCATTGAAGTCGAGGAGTTCTATGTTTTGACTGCACGGTTCGGACCCATCTTGAGCTAAGGTGGTTTAAGGTACGGGAAATGCACACTAAGGCAAGGAACCTTGGGTCGGTGAGCACTTGGTCTTGATTAAGGGATCTCCGACGTTGAATCATGCTGTGCCCCGGCTGATGGTGGTATCGCGCCGACTGCCTCTGTCACTGCCACCGCAGCCGGGCAAATATGGCAGGAAGCCTAGAACGGCGGGGACTTGTTGCATGCATGATAGTCACTTTTTATTGTTCTGGCATCTCTGCCTCCCTCTCCCATCCCGCCCTGGTTTTCGGGACGAAGTCTCCTCGGGGGACTGACTTAGCACACTTAGGTACATTGGGCTTTGAAGGTTCAGCAATAAACCAACCTATGCCATCGGTGCCGTGCCGGAATCTCCGAGGGATGAGATGTACGCATACTGTGTTCCATTGTACGAGGCGGAGCCTCGCGGCCGATGACCGGCAGCACAGTACATTGCGGCCCGCCTGGTGCCTCAACATGCGGGCAGCTGTCTCGGCCGGGGCAGCTATCTCTGCTTGCCGCAGCCGCCCATTGACCGCGGGATTAACACCCCATTTTTCAGCTTCGAAGAGGGGCGATTGCCACGCTTGATTGGGCACACAGGCCCGGTGCTATGCTGTTCTTGGACGAGGCCCGCCATGGCCGGGCGGGGCCGTAGTGAGAGAGCCAAAAAGACATCCGGTACCATAATAGGCAATGAGGTAAGGTATAGCTGAGGACAGCCTCGCGTGTGGACTTCAACGCCGTCCGTTGCTTTCTTTTTCCAGCTTGACACCGCAGCAGTGCGTCTTGACAGCGCCATCAGACCGCCGGATACCGGACAGCGCCACCTCGTGGAACTCTTCAGATGGCGCGGTATGATGCGCTGGCGACGGGAGGGCGACATGTCCTAATCAGTCTCCCTGTCGTTCGTTCTTGGCATCAGCATCGTCAGCCCCTTCGCAGTAGGTAGCTAGCACATACATAGTAGTTGTCGCCCTGGTGTTGGTAATACAAGCTCATCTGGTAAACCAGCCATGCGAGACACAAGTCGGCGAAGGCCACGTCCCGGTTGTCGCCAAGCCGGCCATGTCCACCATATCCACTGTTGCGATGTAATGTCTTGCCCTGGGCGCTTCCGTTTCTTGGGTACCTACTTGATGTTGAGATTCCAGCCTTTGGTACAGTACAATCAGTAGATACGTACAGATACCCTTTCCGACTTTGTTGTCTCTGCGCCACAAGCTGTCGATGGATGGATTAATTGGCGGCCGGAGAAACCCACCCTCCCCTTTTCTACAACTGCTTTGCCCGAGCGGCATCGCCCGGACTACCTCCCCCGTCATTCGTTATCGTGCTCGGATGCCAGGCGACGACTTCTTGGACGAAACCGGGCGAAGAACGGTCGTCGGCGGACCACTCCACCGACGGCAAAGATTGTACGCATGTTTGGTCCAGTTCACGTCTAATCTGACACCTGCCATTCGTCTGAGCGATAGGAGCCCCCCGACATGCACCCCGACTGCTGATTACGATTTCGATTGTGATTGCCAGCGCACTCCAGCAAGGGCCCGGCCCACCCCCACGAATTGCAAGTTGGGAAACCGAGGGAGGGCACACCGCAGCACTAGCGCATCGCCGACAAACGCCTTCACCATTACCACCAGACTGCATGAGTGAGCATGTGCAGGAAGGAAGGAATCATGCCCTCGTCTGACGGCCATGCCATTTCCGCCCGCGGATCGGCTTATGAGTCCCAGAGATTCGAAAGATGGGTAAGGATTCCTTTGGTCGAGTTCAATGGGATATGTGATTCTGGTGTGGTCACGATAGATAGCTTTTTGGCGATCCTGCTATCGCTCGGTTCTGAGTATGCAAGAACAAGTGTTTGCAGATTCCATTGGGTTATAGTCACTGACCCGCTGTCGTGACACATACTGCTGCAAGCCTGGCCACACTTTCTTTGGCCGCGGCTCCAGACTAGGCATTTCATCACCAGTGGCTACCGGCTAGGCGTGATGCGTTCTACAATGTGTGTTCATTGCAGAGTTTCACGGCCAGCCTTTACGCGTCGTAGACAGTGCAGCCTCGATCTAATGTCCCAAGTTTTCGGGGTGGATATTCCATCCTTTTCAGTGACATTCACTTGGTTCATGCACGAAGCGAAGCGACGAACCGAATGTTCGGGATCAGATGGCATGTCAATGCATTGTCATCTCGGCCTAGCTTCGTCCAATGTGGGTGGGCAACCCATCTCATTCTCGGCTGTGGAGAATACGGCGGCATGTTCAGATGGACAACAGCCGACCGTTATCCTAGGACAACTTCGCGGCACGGGACTCACAACCCAAACGAGACTTCTCTTATCTTTGACCCCGCTTTCCTTCTGGATATCGCTGAAAATACAACATGATTGACCAGCACTAACCAGAAACCAGCGCACTTCGCCGGGATTGCACCGCGGGATCCGAGAGCTCGGGAGGGAAAGCGCCCATAGAAGAATGTATTCGTACACAACCGTAGGACTGTTTGGCTGGTGTTAGAGTCTCAAAATCGCGTTCCCGAAGACAGGAGTGACAACATTTGAACAGCAGCGTTGAATGTTAATTAGGGTCCTGGCTCCCACGGCACATGCGCGCGGCCCGCTTGTGTTATGGAACGGTGCCACGGGTTTGGGACCGACCCAACCTCGGCGATGCCTTGTCCGACTTGCTTGGGGGTTGTGTGAGATTCTAGAACGAGATCGGCTATTTTTCCTGTGCTATGTCGACTACTTTTCCTGTGGCTATTCTACCTTATCGTCGTGCTTCAATCGTCCCCGTCGCTGCTCCTATCGTCTCGAACAGGAATGATTAAGTACACAGGAAATATAGCCGCGCAGACACAGGAAGGGTAGCCGGTCTCTTTAGAACTTTGTGCCCAGAGAGAAACCACAGCACGCATCGAAATGCTGGCCGGGCGGTATTGCTGAGGCAGACCAGGCCAGCGGCGGGAAAGTAGGAACAGTCCCCGGTGCCTGCTTTGCGAATTATCCATCCCACACAGCGCTGGCCTTGGCTCAATAACAGGGCCTGTGCATAGCATCTAGGAGGTTTGGTCTTGCGCAACGTATGGCTTCTGGTCAAGTCGAAAGCTAGCCAGCAAACCCATGCGAGTCTCAGGAACGCCGATGCTAACACCCGCACCTCTAGACGCGATTATCGGGGTTTCCATCCATGCCAGTCCTCATCATGAGGATTCTGCCTTCGCCAGATAAGTTATTGAATGTCATCCGAACTCGATAGCCTTTGGAGGGGTACGTGTCCAACTCGGCGCCTAACGCTCCCAAAACTCGGGGCCGATCTGAAGCGACACCCGAAATGCAACTGCCCCTCTCTTTCCTCTCACGTCGCGTGATGTGATGAATGCTGGCCTACCTAGGTAGTGTGCCGCCTCAGGTTGAGCGATTGGACTTCATTGCCATGTCAAGTAACCTCACGACGTCACCCGCAGCGAATCTTCAGCAGGAGTCCCGTCTGATCAAAGGAGCAGTACCATGCAGACTGGGCCGAAGTAAGTGTTGACCGCCTTGCATTCTTTCTCCTTCCCCACAGGATGCATTGGTTTCGCTGTGAGTGTGCAGTCAAGCGGTGTCGAGAACACTGACTAGTGAAAAGTCAGGTGTTGGGTAGTTCGACTAGTAGAAAGCTGAAGTAACGACACCTGGAGTGGAAGTTGGGATCAGTGCTGTGATGCCACGGAGTTGCTTGCACCTCGGGATTCAGGGGGGCTTGATAGGCAGGTTGGCCATGAATTTGTGGAAAAGCTGACTTCATGGTGTTGGATCGTGATGCAGGTGTGCGGATGCAATGCGTTTGGGACTGCAAACTCCAACAGCATTCGTCTGGATGGTGGCTTGAAGACGCACCTTGACCTCATGTGACGTCATATGTTGGACCCTGCATATCGTTGGCACGGGGGGTCGAGGTCTAGATGTGGGTTTTCAGCCGGCCACAACCAACGATTGGCTCAGGGCAGGTTCCGCTCTTCGAATTCTGCAGCACTCCAGATGCCGCCACAACACAACCGCCCTGCAGCGAATACCTCCGGAGCCCAATGTCGTGATAATGTAACAAGGTGAGCTTGAGACGCCAAGTTATGCTTGCTTGGTTAGATATTTGGGTACGAATATTGGAATAACGGGCGACTAGAGCCATCAAAGCAGATTGAAAGAAAGGGCAAAAGAAGAAAAAGGGGGGAAATAGAGGTCAGACTCAATGTTGGTGAGGAGAGTACACGACCTGGCAGGCCGGGCCCTTGGAGAAAGACTTATTACCAAACGGCCTACGGCTAAGAACGGTGCAGAGTTCCAGGTTGCCTCACTGGTTCCACCAGGTGAGGCGAAGGAAGACTAAGACCGCACTTGTGGGAAGCAAGAAAGAGCCCCAACATTACCCCGAGCCACTGAGCGAACGCACGCGACTGCAGTGGAGTCCTCCGACCCGTAAACCCCCGCAAAAGTACAGCGGTCAGCCGATCGCCTACGTGTGACGCTATCCTCGTTAAACAACTCCCGTCTGATCTCGGTTTGTGGCTGGTCAGGCCTGGTTTCCATGACAGACAGACAGTCATTCAGACCAGAGGGAAGAGGGACGTGTTGCCTGCAATCGTATTGGCTTCATCTTCCGGGCCTGTCGACACTGCCTAGACTAGTCTCTCCATCAATCCACCCAGACCTTTTCATGTTCGCACCCATCATCCTGATCCAGCCAACCAACCCGAACCCACGCCACACCCCTCCCCACCCCCAAACGACGACAACATGGACTCCCGTGTGATTTACGCACTGTTATATACGCAACCCCCAGGTTTCCTTCCCCTCCCGTAGCCTTCGTCTCTTTGCTCACCATGCTCGTCTCTAGAATCAATCCTCCCAAAAGCCACCTGGATTCTCGCTACAAATCTGCCTGTCTGACCGTCCTTTACCTCCCTCGCCTTCCCTCATCAGCTGGATACACAACCGACCATCCTGACTAAGGATGGGACGCCCTCACCGTCGAGCACCCGACATCGATTTGGATGGCTCTTACCCGCCGCATGCATATCAGTATCGCCGTCCGGCAGCCGCCCCATATGACGACCCATATCCTCCCAGGGGTCGCAGCCCGGGACCCCGCCGTCGCCACAGATCTGAGCCTGCAGCCGCACCCGTCGCCTCTTACGACGATAACCCGCGAGAACATGCTCAAAAGAAAGATCCTCGCGAAAGCCGCAGGCACCGCAAAGAGCGCAAGGACACCGTACTGGACGACCACATAGCTCCAGTAGATACAAGGCGTGATCGCAAAGCTCCTAAGGAAAGCTACCACGACGATTACGATGAAGCCCTCCCTCAGCGAGCGCGAAGCCATGGGCCCTCCGCGGGGGACTCGTATCGGGCCACCAATGATCGAGAAGGCTTCGACACATACGCGCCCGCATCTCGTCGGGGTCGTGAGCGACAACATGCCTACCACCCGCCCCGAACAAGCGAGACAAGACGCGCCAAATACCCTGACTATGACCCAGAAATGCGTCCCAGTAATACGCGCCGCTCCCGTTATGCCGACTACGATCCAGAGCCTCAGATCAGCGACAGGAGAAGGTCACGTCACGCCGAGGATGACGGCGCTGTTCCGCGCAGGGCTAGCGCGACATATCGTGCTCGACATTCAGACTACCAGACCGAACCCAATAGACGCTCTACAGAACACGCGGCCCCGGGCCGCGGTAATGGGAAAAATGACTCGCCAGGCCGCTTTGTCCAACCAGGGCAGGAACGCTCCGCAAGGGGTCGGTCTGTGCCCAGGAATCCTGCCATAGGAAACGCCGCGCGAGGAGCTCGGCCCCGGGCGAAGTCTGCCGTTGGGTACGCAGCTCTTGGTGAAGCTGCCCAGACCGCCTTTCGTGTCGGCAGCCAAGCGGCCTATCAGATGCGTAATGAGCCCGGGCCCTGGATTGGCGAGAAGGGCACCAAAGTAGCTACAGCTGCCCTGGGTGCTGCTTTGGTGGACACGTTTGTCGGCCATAAGGCTTCTGGTATGAAAGGCGGCATGCGGCATCAAGCACTGCGTCAGGCATGCGAGATGGGCATACGTAACTTTGTGATGCAGCCCGCGGTCAACAGTGCCAATAGCTACGGTGGAAGTGGGGGTGGCAGTGGACGCAGACGTCGATGATATACCATATTGGTATTTTGGCGTCGATATACTGATGATTATTCACTGCTACTGTTTGTAGGTGTTCTCAACGTAAGTGCTTTGTTTCGGAGTGCTTCTGAGCCCACTCTTTTGGTGTTGGAATCGGTGAAGGCAGCCCTATTTTCCCATCGAATTTACAGCAGCAATGTCAATTAGGAAATATCATGTTGCATGAGAGATAATGGCAATTCCTGACAATATGCTATTAGTGATCCTAAATTACTCGCCCTGCAGGCGTTTCCTATGTATTGCACCAGACTTCACTACACTCTTGACATTTGCGTCTGCATTCAGCATTTAACATCATAGACACCAGTCTTTCCCGCAGGACCAATGTTGGTACCCAGAGCTGCTGCATCAATTGAGCCATAGAAAGCATCACTGGACCATGATGTGCACCTGGCAAACGCGTCTGAGTACCACATTTCACTTCGTTCCTGTACCGCAAGTGGCTAATGGATCATTCCGCTGTACATCGTCTCAACGGCAGCATACACAATGTCGAATGCTGAAATGGTACACTGCACGAGCGAATCCTTGGCATTGCAAACGCGCCCGTGAGTTATGTGAAAAACACAATGGTCCATTGCAATTCGCTGACTATGCTCCTCAACAATCACGCCGACCCGGCTTTAGCTTGTACAATCAACATATCTGCTTTCACCTCAGACGAAACGAGGGCCGCAGCCGCCGAACCCAAACACTCCCTGGCCTCGGTCGATACTTTAACAGAGTTTTTACCCTCCTTGGACAAAGCAGAAGTACGTCGACCAAGGACGATGAGGTTATGCCAAGCAATGCCCCGTGAGTCAGCCCGAATGCCGGAGGTAGCCTGGCTTACGGCAGCCTCGATGGGATTGCTGGGAGATGAAACCTCAAATTTTACTCGGGACCCTGTGGCAGCTGGGACGTGTGTCGAAATGAAGCCGAAGAAGTCACTGGCATCCTGGTCAGCTTCGGCCGACGAAGCGAAGTGCACAACAGTGGCTGTGGCGTTCTGCTTCTCGCAGAGCTGCAAAACTAGGATGAGGGCTAGCTTATCATCGCGGCCACCGAAGTAAGGCATGAAGATGTGATGGGACTTGTTCGTAACAGGAATCGATGGAATATCGTGGTGAATGTCGCTAAACGAGTAAGTTCGCATAAGCTTGGCCTTCTCGCCGGATGAGGTTACTGGCCGAGAGCCATCGTGAGAGAAGAAAAGTCCGATGTTATGCTCAGAAGAAGCAAGTATTGATTTGGCGAATGATGTGTATGCCGTTGCAAATTTGTTTGCGGCACCATCTGCGGGTGAAACTTGCGAGTCGACCAGACTACCGCTCTCGCTCCACGGAACCAGGAGAAGGTCCGATGAAATATCCGACGACTTGGAGAGCAGCGCTTCGGCAAAGCGTGCCTCGGGCATGATTGACACTTCGCCAGACACGGCGACCTTGAGAAACTGGCCGACTGTACGGAAGATGTTGACCACTGGGTCATTTTGGCTCCACTCGGCTACTTGCGACACTGTCATCACAGACGAGTCGCGGTCAGTAAGATGTAGCAGACGAAATCCATGAGCTCGCACAGCCTGAGTGTTGGGAGAAGCCTGCAGGTTGGCCGTTTCTGAGTGGACGCCGCCCTTCTCATCCTGTGCAACGTATTGGTTGTCAGATGCAGATTGCTTTCCGAATAACGACACCAAGTTCAGCATTGCCGGCATGTTGTCCAGCCGAAGGTATACCAAGAGGCGTCGAACGCGGGTGCTAGCATGTTTGGCGGAGTCTGTGTCGTTGCTCGTATTGTATTCGGGATGAAGATCACCAGTATCCCAGTCAATCTCCCCGCGCCTCCAAGCTTCGATCTTCTTCTGATACCACGGAGGGTATAGAACTGATGTCAGGGGTGTTGTTGCAAAAGTTGTCAGCAAAGCCATAACGACGAAGATGGTAAAAGTGCGTGTGCTCAGGATCTTGGCTTGCAAGCCGATGTTCTAGTACGTCAGTCAGTCTTAGCTCCTGATGTCGACAGTCACCTCACGCGCAACTCGCGCGGGCAAATGTAATACTAACCAACACAATCAGCTCAACGAGTCCCTTGCAACTCATCAAGGCTCCAATGGAGAAGGATTCTCTCCAGACCATTCCATTTAACTTGGCAGCAAGAGTGGCACCAATGACTTTGGTGAAGAAAGCGGTGAACGTAACGGCAAAGACGTAGCCCCATGTGATGCCAGAATTCAGCAGTCCCAAGTTGGTGTTGAGGCCGGACAGTGTAAAGTATAGAGGCAGGAATAATGCGCCGATCAAATCCTCCAACTTTTCGGTGACTTTGATGGCAAAGCCGTTTTCACGAGGAAGAATGAGGCCAACCATGAAGCCTCCGAAGATAGCGTGAACACCAATGATGCCTGTGAAGAATGCCGAAGTAAGTGCGATCAACAAGATGAGCGAGATCATGCCCTGAGAAGGTCCATTTTCGATATTACCCGATCGACGCAAAAGCCATGTGATGGTGGGTTTGACGGCAAATAGCAGAAAGAGCATGTAGCCGATGCACGCCAACAGAATCCACAAAGCAGATAGACCAGTACCTGCGTTGGCGAGAGCGACACAGAGAGCAAGCAAGATCCAACCTTTAAATCCGGCAGGTTAGATCAAGAGTTCACACGAAGTAGTGAATGCCGGGACAACGTACCAACTACGTCATTGGCTACGCCAGCCGAAAGCACAATGACACCAACCTTCGTATCAAGAAGCTTCAGCTCCGTCAGGATTCGACACAAAACGGGGAAGGCCTAGATTCGGCGCGTGAGCTTGAGTCAGATTTGAATTGGGTTTTGCCCATGGAATGGAGCCGGAATACCGTGATGGCGATTGCAACGCCAATAAACAACATGTACACACTAAAGTTGATATGGATGAGGCCCTCATCCCCGGAGAATTGATTATACAGGCCCCATGCGAGAGCGCAACCTAGAGCAAACGGGAGGGCCAACCCAGCGAACGCGACCGAGGTGGCAATCCGCCAATTGCTGACTAGGAAGCGAACATCCGTTTCAAGGCCGATGAGGAAGAGATAGAGCACCAGTCCGACATTGGCAACGAGGGTGAGGTTTGGGATTGACTCGGTTGGAAAGATGGCGTTGCGGAAGCCAGGGATGCGGCCCATGACCGATGGACCCAGAACAATGCCACCAATGACCTCGGCGATGACTCGAGGTTGTCGGATCTTGGAGAGTGGCCAATGAAGGAGATGGCAGACAATGATGATCAACCCAGCCTGCACAGAGCGACAGTCAGTCAGACGTCCAAGCATACTTTCGAACAGACTGGCCGGTCTGAAGAGCTAGTCCACCTACCTGAATGATGAACATCGTGATGGGATCCTTCGGATTGTACACCGAAGGATTCGCGCCTTCGATGACACCACCCTGAGGAGCAGCTCTATTCCCGCCGGTGGACGTCGGGGCAGCCGCCGAAGTTGCCGTCGCCGACAACAGCGAGGTTACGGACGACATGATGGTTGGCTTCGGCACCACTGTTGTTGTTCAAGTTGCGAATGAAACAATGATCGGGACGTTCAGCGCGGGCTTTCGGGGAGGACGACGAATTCTTTGTACCGGAAGCCAATCGGGATCACAAGCCCGTGCCTCAATGTCGCGAAAGTTGTGCAACCTTCCTGCTGAATGGTAGTACCAGAGGAGGATCGGCGAGCAGCTTCCTTTATGAACAAGAAACAGCGCCGTCGACGATTTGGTTCCAGCCAGTCGGTACAGACGTTGGCATAGAGGATGCGAGGTCGAGTGGTCCAAGATGATCTAGCTCGTCCTCGACACCAGGCAATAATGGGAGAAGTAGATAACTGGTTGCTAACGGCTTGGCAAAATGCAGATAGCGTTGGACTTGGCGCTGTATTTTGGTCACTTGCCCATTTTCGCGGTAGGACAAACAGCGACACGTGAAGGTGGTTCGTGAGGGGTTCGTAGGTTGAATCAAGGATCTGGCGGTCTCAGTTAACGAGTTCTGGAAAGTCACCGTGTCCCTCACGTCTTACGTCTATCAAAGTGAGAAAGTCTGTCAGCAATTGATAGACGCGACGCTAAAATAATAACCTGAGCGACATAAACAGGGCACATGCCTGGGGGCACATGGCACTATCAGTGGCGGTATCGACAACGATGGCGCTGCGGGCGTTACCGAAGGACTTTTCAGGTGACAAACATGTTATTGCGCAATTCAAAAGGCAATTAATCAATCCTGTACGACGATGCAAGAGGTGGCATGTGCGCCGGGGCCGCTAGCCCAGGGTCCTTGAGTCAAGCCTCAGCCCCGTTTGTTAGAGAAAGCACTCCCAGCCGCCTTGTTTATTCACCGCCCTCTCTTCGTGGTATCTTCTGGCCGCTTGGTGAAAAGCACGTTTCCTGCGGGGAAATGCGGGGGGGGG
>JAKMXC010001023.1:0-11348 GCA_025328345.1 Colletotrichum sp. SAR11_59 | reverse complement strand
TTTTTTTTTTTTTTTTTTTTTTTTTTTTTTTTTTTTTTTTTTGCCCTTCTCCCCAAACCACTCTGCCCTCCCGTCTCCAATCCCGTCGACCTTGACTCGCCTGCAACCTTGACTTTGTCTTCTGCGTCCTCGCTGACCGTGCATCGCAATTTGCAACGACTGCGCCGCTCGCCGATGAGCTATCTTCAGTGATTACTTCGAGTTTACATGCGATTTCTCCCGCGCCGAACCCCATTCGCTCCCCTCCGGCCGACCCGGCATCTGTCTTGTCGCACCTACGCGCAAACCCTTCAGTCCTCCAGGGCAAAAAAGGACACCGAGACAATCGACAACACGATCCTTGAGTACGGCTCAACGAGAGCTCAATCCGCCGCAATCGCTGGCGCCCACGGCAATTCTGTCGCCTCCCCCCCAAGCTGTCAATCTGGCGGCTCTTCAGCCTAAGCCTTTCGGCGAAGCATCTGACGCTGCGGCCGCAATGGCCCAGCCCAATGCAGAGCCCGTCGAGGAATATGAGTGCGCACTCCTCTCGCCCATCTACCCACATCCGCCCGGCTTCCCAATGCACCTTTGTGGTAGCAACCATGATTGCTGACTGGGAATATTCCACAGCTACGAATCGCTCCCTCCCAACTTCTCCCTGGTCCAAAATATGGCGGCCGGGGCGTTCGCGGGCATAGCTGTACGTTCTGTCCCATCTTATGGAGCTTGGCCTTGGCCGGATGGATTGCTTAAAGGTTCGAAGCTGATTCTCAATCCTTGCAGGAGCATACCGTCATGTATCCCATCGATGCCATTAAGGTACGGTTGGCAGCGCTTTCCTTTGCCTACGTATCCTCGCCGTCTGCTAATACCGAGTTCCCAGACCCGAATGCAAGTCCTCAACCCTAACCCCTCAGCTGTCTACAACGGTGTCATCCAAGGTACATACCGCATAGCCAGCCGAGAGGGAGTCCTCAGCTTGTGGAGAGGCATGTCTAGTGTTGTCGCTGGAGCTGGTGAGTGCCCTGCCCCAGCTGGCCTCAAACCTTGAAGTTCCCGTACTAATTGCATCAGGCCCTGCCCATGCTGTTTACTTTGCTACGTACGAGGCCGTTAAGCATGTTATGGGAGGCAACCAGGCGGGTGTCCACCATCCCCTCGCTGCTGGTGAGTTGTTTTGCGCAGGCCGAGCGAACTATATGGCTAACACAGCGTGATAGCTACTAGTGGAGCTTGTGCTACCATCGCAAGCGATGCGCTTATGAACCCCTTCGATGGTAAGTAGCTTGCGAAGCACCTGCCATTAGGAAGGCGGACAACTTACTCGCGCCTCCAGTCATCAAACAGCGAATGCAAATCCAGGACTCTGCCAAAATGTACCGCTCCATGACGGACTGTGCTAAGTACGTCTACAAGACCGAGGGACTGGCAGCTTTCTACGTTTCCTACCCTACCACCCTCTCGATGACAGTTCCCTTCACCGCTCTGCAGTTCCTCGCCTATGAGTCTATTTCAACGGCGATGAACCCGAGCAAGAAGTACGACCCGACAACGCATTGTTTGGCTGGCGCTGTCGCTGGAGGCTTTGCCGCCGCCTTGACCACGCCGATGGATGTGATCAAGACTATGTTGCAGACACGAGGAACTGCGACCGACCCGGCGCTGAGAAA
This sequence comes from Colletotrichum sp. SAR11_59, assembly GCA_025328345.1. Classification (NCBI taxonomy): domain Eukaryota; kingdom Fungi; phylum Ascomycota; class Sordariomycetes; order Glomerellales; family Glomerellaceae; genus Colletotrichum; species Colletotrichum sp. SAR11_59. Next base: position 9,696 of record JAKMXC010001023.1, on the reverse strand, counting down.
CGTCAACGGCTTCATGGCCGGGTGCCGGTTACTGTACGAGCGAGAGGGCTTTCGGGGATTCTTCAAGGGTGTGCGCCCCCGTGTAGTGACGACCATGCCCAGCACGGCCATTTGCTGGTCTGCTTATGAGGCTTCCAAGTAGGTTCACCCTCTTTGATTGGACAGACGTATGGAAGTGATGGCGGGAACTAACGATCTTCTCTCATAGGGCTTACTTCATCGCAAGGAACGATCTTTCACCTTGAAGCGGTTTGCTGCTTTGCACATAGAGAGGGGTTGTTGGCGAATTTTGTGACCGTTTAGAGCGGTAGTGTAAAATCTTAGACGGCGGAGCAAGGCAGGGTCGATTCCCACACCCGAGCAATAATTGGGCTGGTGCCGGGAATTACAGCAACGGAACGTGGGAGGAGCACAGTGTACCACTCCTAGCGAGAGCTTCTTCCCCAAAGAAGGAAATCAACACCTCCTTGTGTTGAAACATGGACGCTGATAGTCGGTCAACTCGCAAGCGGGCTGTACAAGTTGCTGGAGAGCCGGTTTGGCAAAGTGCTATATTTTCAAAGGATATTCAACATGCTGGCATCGGAAAATGACACCCGTCGGGAGGTGGTATGCTCGGGGATGGATTTGCAGACGTTAATCTGGAATATCATCTCTTTACTCTCGTCCAAATTGGCTTTGCCCATTGATCGAGACTATCACAACTGGCCTTCGCAATCCAGTTGACTATGGGACGGGCACTTGCTGGGCTTGTTCGAGCAATCTTTGGCCGCAATACATCTCACACATTGTGCTCCGTCGCTAATCTGTCGACCCGCCCTTCGCCAGGGGGAAGGTGTCGTAGATGTGATCAACCTGACCGATCACTCGACGCCAACTTTCCGGCCTGCTTTGGACATGGCTTTGGTATGCGGAGCCGCATGAAGACTGCTATTTGACATATCGACGGAATGGATATTTGACATATCGACGGAATGGATGTCGAAGCATTGTCAATGACCCGGTTATATATTGCGACTTGATACGAGCCAAGCCCCGCTCGCAGGAACCGTGAGGATACGTCACTTGTAGACAGACTTATGGACAAGCAGCGAGCTAACTGCGGACATTGGAGTATCACACGAGCCGATTTTGCGAAGAGACTCATGTTCTACATTCCGCTGGCAGAATAATCTTGGGGATGAAAGTAAGTGACCAAGACTGGTCGAGTTACTTTACCAACTTCTTGCTGGCAATATCAAGAAGTGACGTGTGTTATATGCCACTGATGAACCAGGCCCCGTGAACTCCAGGCTGAACCTATTACCGGTAACTCCTTCATACAGCCGAGCTCCCTCTAAAATGGGAAACCGCCACCGCCGCCACCAAACTTGAAATGGAATTGCTGACTTCCACCTCCCCCACCCTGCTGGAACATGAATGGATGGCCTCCTCCAAAGGGGTTTCCTTGGAAAGGGCTGCCTTGCTGTTGATTATTGGGATCGTCGCCGCGATCGAAGCGCTCGCGAAGCTCCGGGTTGCTTAGAATCTCGTACGCCTCGTTGATGGCCGCCATCTTCTTCTCGGCTTCCTCTTTGGTGAGACCCTGCTTGGCAGCCTTATCCGGGTGGTGAAGCTTTGACAGCTTGCGATAAGCCTGCTTGATTTGACGCTCATCAGCATCATGGGATACACCTAGAACCTTGTAATAATCCTTGGTCTGACTGTGCTTAAGCGCGATCTGGGCCTTCTGCATTAGAGGCTGGGTGACGTCGTTCTTGTCAGGTCTAGCATTGCTGGCCTCCTCCAAAGACTTAATGGCAGCCTCGAACTCCTCCTTGTCCATCAATACTTTGGCCTTGTAGAGGAGGCCGTAAAACGATTGAGGGTCGAGCGCGAGCGCATCATCGCAGTGCTGTTTAGCTTTCTTGCCATTCATCTGCATTGACTGTTAACCCTGTCCAGAGAAAGCCCTACGCCTTCGACTACTTACGTCGTAATAGCCCTGGCATGCCATTTCCACCGCGCGGATGTACAGAGTTGAGGGGGCAGTGGCGGGAATGGTGCCATCCGCACGAAGCTCTTCAACATGGGTCTTGATGTCGGTAATCAGACCTGTCTCATCGGCCGAGTCGATCAACAACTTGACTCCAGTCATAGGTTGATTCTTGTCGAATGCCTTCGTTACCCTGGCCAAAGTCTTGTCGATGGCCTTTTGCTGTTTCAGGAGCTTTTTGCATGGCTTGGAGTCTGGGTCGGAGTGTAGACACTTCCTGATCTGGGTCAAGCCGTTCTGGAGGTCGCCTAGTCCGTAGAAGGTGATGGCGGAGATCTTAATATGTGGTGAAGTGTCTCCAGGCCGCATCTGCAGGACGTGGTGCAGATCACTCATGCCCTCTTCAACCTCGCCGCGCTGGAAACGACAGCGAGATCTCATCTCGCGGAGCGAGATAGCCCGGTTCGCGGTAAGGATGGCCTCGCCTGCATGAGTGACGCATGCCTCCCAATCACCATTCTTCTCTGCTGTCTCGGCCAGGTGAGCTGCGCCCTTGGCCTCGTCGAGGGCGACGAGCTCGGGTGAGGTGGCGCCCTTGTTTGCCAGAGTGTACTGTTCTCTTGCGCCATCCCAGTCGGCAACCTTAGACTTGATCTTGGCCAATTGAACGTGAGCGCCCTCAAAGCCGGGCTTTATTGCCAAGACCTTGTTGAAATCGTCGGTCGCCTGGTTGGTTCGTCCGAGGGAGAGGTAGGTCGTGGCGCGCTTGAAGAGGGTCAGATAGTTGGAGGGGTCCCGAGCGATAGCGGCATCATAGTAAACGAGGGCGTCGCTCGTCTGTCCCTTGGAAAGATGGGCTTGGGCGGAGGACAGCAAAGACGAAACTGGGGTATCTGAAGGGATTTCGTCGGCTGAAATTGCGAGAGCTGGCGAAGAGAGCAGTGTCGTGGCTGCGAAAGCCAGAGCGCATAGGCGAACGTGCATGTGCATGGCTGTCGCTGACGCCGGGCGGCCGGGACGAGCACCCAAAGGCAGCCGCGAATCCTCGAGGAGACAGGTAGAGAAAAGAGATGTTGCAGAAGGGAGAGACGCGTGGAAATGGTCGAGAGAAGACAAATAAGCTAGAAAAAGGGTATGGAGGGGGAGACGGCGTGCGATGTGGTTGAAGAGGTCAAATAGGAAAAACTGTCCTTAAAGACCGCCGCGATCTGATGGACGGTACAAACGATAATGCTGGAGATGGGCTGTGGGGCAGGTAGTCCTTAACGCTTCTCACCTGGCTGTCGCACAGCCTCCCCTGCATCTTCAGGAACTATACGTATACAATACAACCCTTGTTTGTTTGTACCCCCCTCTACCTCAGTCGCCTAGCTGCGCTAGGCCTGATTAGGTAATTTAGCGTCTTTTTAGCCCCCCTCTGCCTCTACTAGGCTTATAAGGGTATTTTTTTTCTTATTATTATGAATACCTTTATAATCTTTATAATCTTTATACTAAAAAAAACGCCTCTATATAGTAATTTTTGCTATTAGTTTACTATAGTAACTACTTAGCTATACTATAATTACTTTTATAATTTTTCCTTTTAAAAAGAGCTTAATTTTTTATTATTTAGTTAAGATAGCTTTAAATGCTTAAAAAATACTATTTTTTTTACTACTTTTCACTTATATTTACTACTTTATTAACTAACCTGATTTAACTTTACTTTATTTCTTAAGATAGCTTAAAAATTACTTTAAGAGGTGTTATACTATATAGCTAGCTTTTAGGTAGCTTTACTAATATTAAGCTCTTCTTATATTAATATTAGTAATGCTTTTTTAGCTTTAGTTAGTAATATAGCTATTAATCTTAAATAGTATATTTTTAATAGCTATATTATTAACTTTAATAGTAATAATAATGTTATTAATACCTTTTTTAAGTAGTATCTTTTACTTACTTTAATATATTAACTTTTTATTACTAAAGGTAAACTTAAGGTGTTAGGTACTTAATAGTAACTTATTATTATTAAAGATAATAATAATAATTTTAAGTACTTTATTATAGTTTTAAGGCTTTTTACTTAGTAACTTAGCTAAGTATATTTTTTTTCTTTATTATAATCTTTTTTTTAAAGCTTAAGTATTAAAATAGAGATAACTAACTTCTTTAATTTATACTTTAATACTAGTGTTTTTAAACTTAGCTAGAGTGATAATAAATCTTTTTTTATACTTCTCTTTTTATTCTTAGCTTCTTAAGTAGCCTCTTAACTACTTTCTTAACTATAATCTTTACTACTTTCTTAATTACTTATTTTAGTTCTAAATATTAACTGCTTTTTATTTTACTTATTTCTTATTATATTTCTAGTAATTATACTACTCTTACTACTTTTAAAACCTACTTAGCGCTTACTACTTAAGATTAATATATCTAATATTATATATTATATACTTTTACTAGCTATAATATTAAGTAGATTGCTAAGGCTATAAAGTTAATATTACACTAAGTATAATATGATTCATATTATAAAGTTAAACTTTAATATTTAAATTATAGTTACTATATACTTATTAAGGTTCTAGAGAAGGATTTAGTATAAGAGTTCTTAGTTTAGTTACTTTTTAATAGGATTATATTTTAGAATTAACTTCTTCTACTTATACCTACTTTTATACTTTATTTAGCTACTACTATCTACTTTATATTAACTTCTATTAGTACTTACTATATCTTTTAACTTATAGTAATTTATTTAATTAATAAAGTTAAAAAGGTATACCTTAAGTTTACTTTCTACTAAGGCTACTTTATACTTCCTAACTAAGAATATTAAATTTTCTCTAATAAGACTTAATATAATAATATAGCTACTACTAAGAAGTTTATTATATTACTACTTAGTAAAGATTATTATAACTTTACTAAAATATATATTAAGCTTTATAGCTAGATATTCTAAAGCTATATAATAAGCTATTATAAAGGCTTAAGTATAATATAGAATAAGAAATAGGGAACTATAACTTTAGCTATATATATTTACTATATACTATTAGTTTTTAAGTTTTTTAAGAGTTTATTAATTTATTTATTATTTAATAAGATAATACTTTATACTATACTACTACTACTATAAAGGCTTAGATAGTAGAGAACTTTAGTAATACCTATTTTATTAACTAGCTTCTAAGATCTTCTAACTTTAACTTTATTAAATATATATAGCTTTAGATAAAGTATTAGATTAATTATAACTACTTTATAAGGCTTATAAATAGGGTACTATATAAAGCTATACTTAAAACTTAAAGGGCTGTTTTTAACAACTACTTATTAAAGTTAGTTTACTTAATACTTTACTAGCTATAAATAGTAGTAATAGTATATATTAATGTTAACATAGGTATAAGCGTATTCAGGGGCGTAGTATATGCGCCTATATAGTATAGGGTTATAGATAGGGTTAAGTTATGATAAAATGTGATAATCTTAAGCATTTATAGGCATTTAATTATATAGATAATAATAAGGGAAGAGATGTATTGTGATGATTCCTATTGATGTTGTTAGCAGGTTATTCCCTAGGGTAGGGAAAAGTGAGGGGAAAGATAACCTGAAACGTAACCTACTAAACTACTAATTACATAAAGTGCTTACGTAACTATACGTATTACATAATCAATATTATAGTTATAGGTTATAATAAATAGAGCATTTTTATATAAGGTTTTATACCTTAAAGTCTATTGGTTTATTTTATATAGAATATTTAAGTAAGTAAAGTATTATTATAAGTATTATTATTATTATATAAGATGTTATATGTTAACACTTACTTACTTAAATATTCTATATAAAATAAACTAATAGACTTTAAGGTATAAAACTTTATATAAAAATGCTCTATTTGTTATAACCTATAACTATAATATTAATTATATAATATATATAGTTATATAAGCACCTTATATAATTAGTAGTTTAGTAGGTTACATTTTAGGTTATTTTTCCCCTTACTTTTCCCTACTTTAGGGAATAACCTAAAAAAAACATTAATAGGAATTATTATAATATATCTCTTCCCTTATTCTTATCTATATAAGTAAATACCTATAAATACTTAGAATTATCACATTTTATTATAACTTAACCCTATCTATAACCTTATACTATATAAATATATATACTATACCCCTAAATATACTTATACTTATATTAATAGGTTATAAACTTAGCTTAGAAATAACTTCTATTCCTTTTACTTCTTTATTTCTCCCTTACTCTCCTATAAAACTCTACCTCTACTTAAGGGTTATATATACTAAAAATTACTTTTTTAAACGCTTTTTAATCTATATTACTTTTATAGAAACTAATATACTAGCTAGACTAGTAGTTTAGTTCTATAAAATATACTTTTTATAAATCTATATATCTAACTCTATATAAATTAATTATACTTCTATTAATCCTTCCCTAAGTAGATAGTCTCTTACTACTACTTTATTTAATCTATATCCCTTAGATTATCTCTTTAAATTATCCTCTAATCTACTCCTAATTTAGTTTAAACCTATATTTATAGTATAATAGACTTCCTCTTAACTAATTTACTATATAGGATATATATCTCCTTAGTTAAATAGAAGTCTAGCTAAAGAAGATATTAATTAAAGAGAAAGAAAAAACTACTCCTTTTTATTAGTTAAACCTTAACTCTCTAGGTTTATAATTATTATAATATTACTTTAAGAACTACTATACTATATATATAATAGCTCTTTTAATTATATAACTTTATTATTATTTATCCTATATAAAGCTTATAACTATATATTATAACCTATTAAAGTAATAATAACTAATCCTAAAGTTTAGTTCTTTAAATTTATAAGCTCTAAAAACTATAAAGTATAAGCTATATATATAAAAGCTTTACTATATAGTAAAGATATTACTATAAACTTTATTAAACTTATTTCTTCTATTAATAAAGATAAAAACTATAAAGCTTTAAGTTATATATAGTTATTCTATAATAATAAGCCCCTTAAAGTTATAAAAGATAATTCTAACGCTTATATAGCTTAGAAGTACTTAAAAACCTTATATAAGCTTATAAGTTTTATAAATAAGTTTTTAACCTATAAAGAGTTTTTTAATACTTCTTTAGATAATTTTAAATCTATAGAAGATTATATAAATAAAATAAAAGAACTTATAGATAACTTATTATATAATTAGCTTAAACTACTTAATTAAGTAGTTATAGCTTATATACTTAATAATCTAAATAAAACTTATAAGGCTTTTATAACTTCTATAACTTAGTCTCTTAGGATTAACCCTACTACTTATAATTTAAACTCTTTATATACTAGTCTTATAGATAAGTATAAGAGAAAAGGAGGTAAAAAAGTAGTTAATAATATTACTACTAAGGGTAATAAAAAGAATAAAAAACAAAATAAAACCTAAGAAAATAATAAAAATAAAAATAAAATAAGTAAAAAACCCTAGAAAAAACAGAAAAGTTTATATTATAAAAATTATAAGAAAATAAACTATACTAAAGAAAACTACACTTTTCTATATCTTAAAAAAGCACCTAGCTAGTAGAAAAAACCCTCTACTAATACTACTAGTACTAAGGATAAAGAAAAAGAAGTAGTTAATATAACTACTAAAGAGAATATTACCCCCTATATATCTCTTAATAATCCTAAAGATCCTATAGATTTAATAGATTTATCTTCTAATAAAGATAAAAAAGATATTCTCTTTAAAAATATAAGCTATACTACTCTTAATAATATAAATAATAATACTAATAATCCTTCCTTAGGTTATTTAATTAACTAGTCTATTATTAAGGAAAAAAGAAAAGCAAAGAGTTATACTAATAAAAATGAAAAAACAGTTGATTTTTATATTAATACTATAGCTACTATTTATATAGTTAATAACTATAACTTTATAAAAAATCCTATAAAAATAAATAAAATAATAAAATAGGGAGAAGTAAAGATACTTACTTCTACTATAAAGGGTGATTTAATAATATATACTAATAATAATAAAATAATACTAAAAGATGTTTATTATATACCTAAACTAGGTATTAATCTACTTAGTTAATCTAAGTTAGATTCTTTAGGTATTGCTTCTATTATATAGAAACAACCTATTTTATATAATATTAATAAAGATTATATTATTGCTATAGGGGTAAAGAAGAACAATTTATATTTCTTCTAATTTCCTATTAATAATAATAATTATTATATATATAATACTATAACTAATAATAATATAAATAATAATAATATAAATAATAATAATAATAATAATAGCCTCTAACTATAGCATAAACCTCTTAGACATATATATTTACAGACTCTTTTAAAAATAAAAGATAATACTACTATAAATATAAATATAAATAATAATAATAATAATTATAAGTTACTACTTTATAAAGCCTATTATAAAGGCAAATTTATTACTAAGGCTAATAAGAAATAGGTTTATAATAAAAATCTAGATTATTTAGATTATATAGCTTTAGATTTATATAGGCCTATAACGCCTACTATATATAATAAATATAACCTTTTTATTATCTTTATAGATAAATATTCCCGCTTTATATAGGGAAAATTATTAAGAGATAAAGCTAAAGAAACTATACTTAACGCTTTTCTTAAATTTCAAGCTGAAGTTAATAATAATAATAATAATAAAAGAATAAAAGAAATATCTACTAATAGAGGTAGAGAATTTAATAATAAACGCATTAAACCTATATATATAAGTAGTAGGATTATCTATAATATAAGACCTCTTTATATATATAAGCTTAATAGACTTATAGAGCGTACTATACGCACTATAGTTAATAAAATAAGAATAATACTATATAATTTAGGTTTATTATACTACTTATAGGGTAAAGCTTTTTATACTACTCTTTATATATATAATAGGACTCCTTATAGCTCTATTAAGTATAAAACGCCTTATGAAATAAAGAATAATATAAAACTTAATATTAATAATATAAAAGTGTAGGGTAGTATATACTACTATAAGAATAAAGATCCTAAAATTAAAAGACTAGACGTTAGAGTATATTAAGGTTATATAATTAATTATAGATTAAACAGGTATAAAATCTAAGATATATAACTAAAGAGAGCTTTATAGTCTTAAGATATTAAAGTCTTAGAAAATACCTTTATTTCTTATCATAAAGAGCTTTCTATAAGCATAAATACCTGCTTTAAGGATATTAATAGTAGTACTATACTTAATAATAATAGATATAATACTGCTTATAATAGTCTACTAAGAGATATTTCTAGTTAATCTATCTCTTATAGTAATAATTCTACTATAAGTAGAGATATTACTATAACTAATGATACTCTTAAGAATCTAAGTAATAAGACTATTATTAATAGTAATAATAATAATATAAATAATAATAATAATAATAATAATAATAATAATACTATTAATAATAGTAATAAAAATTATAATACTATTTCACATAATAATAGCTATAATATTAATACTAGTATAAGTAGTTTACATAATAATAGTATAAAAACTACTAATATTAATAATAGAGAAATAAATAAAGAAAAATCTAAGTTATTAATAGAGATCCCCTCTCTATTAGAAGAAGCTAAAAAAGACTACTAATAGGTTAATAATATAGT
>JAKMXC010001022.1:0-11391 GCA_025328345.1 Colletotrichum sp. SAR11_59 | reverse complement strand
GGTTGCAATGAAAATAAGAATTTGAAAAAAAAAGACAAAAAGCGAGGTTCGAACTCAGAAGCTCTGAATTCAGGTAACATGGAATCTCGCGTTCAGCTAACACGTTAGGCCATCACTGGGCATATCCGCGGCCACTTTCCCTACTCGCTGTGACAGATTCCCGAAGGAAGCCTCTTTAAGTACCCTTCCCTCCGAGGCAGCAGTATTCACCACAACGCCGAACTTTTCAAGTGAGCACTAGTTGGGCAATTCTCGACAATCTGCTTCGGATCATGGAAATAAAGACCTAACATATCAAGACGAAGACCACAGAAGATGATCACTCTTTTTCAATTTCGGTATGAATACCTTCTCTCGAAACACAATTGTAAAACCTCAGCGGCAATGATAAAAAAGAAAATACAGATACGCCGCAAAAAAAGACGACGAGCACCTACGACGATGAAAATCAACCAACAAAACCACACCATTCACGATAAAAGACACCGGCAGGTTGTGGGAAACTCCCTTTTATACGTTACCAAAGAGCAAAGCTTCTGTCTGTAGCTACACAATCCGGGATTCAAGCCCAACTTAGTCTGGTGTCCTTGGCCCAACTGTCCATACGCCAAACCTAAACCTGGTCCCAAAGCAAATCTCAATCTGATCAAAACACGTAGCCACTCGGTCCAACCTTTACTCTCGTTGCCAATACTCTGTCGCAAAAGTTCCACCAAAAGTAGCTGCCAGCGGCGGTAACCTCTCACTTGTCGGCGGCAGGCTTGCCCTTGCTCTTGGTGTCGGTCTCGCGCTCGGCGTCGGCCATGGCAGCGAGCTTCTCGGCGGCCTTGGCGGGGACCTTGATGCGGATCATTCTGCGGACGGGCTTGTCAACATCCTTGTCGTCAGTCTTGTTGGACTCCTTGTCGAGATTCTTGTCGACAGTATCATCGGTCTCCTTGCCAGAGGCCTTGGCCTCAGTATTGTCACCCTTCTTGCCGGCAGCCTTCTTGGCAGTGGTCTTGTTCTTGCTGCCAACGGGTCTGCCTCTGCGGCGAAGCTTCGCCTCGGTCTCGGTCTTCTCGGCGGCAGGCTTGGTGGCACGCTTAGGCTGAGGGTTCTTGCGAGCGCGCTTGGCCAGGGGCTCATCCTCCGAGTCAGAGCTGGAGCTGGAGTCTTCAGAGTCGTCAACGACGATGACTTCAAGGGGCTGCTTCGGGGCGGGCTTGGCAGCCGGCTGGGCAGCATCGGGCTGGGGAGCAGGACGCTTAACACCAGCCGTAGAGTTGGCGTCCTTGGGCTGCTCGAGGGCGTCGTCGGCGGCGGAATCAAGGACAGGATCCTTGATACCTGCGTCGGTGTTGACGTACTTGGAGCTGGCAATGATGTGGGCAATGCTGTTGTCGCCCGGGGGGTGAGCGGCAGCCTTCTTCAGAGCCTCGCAATTGTTAACCTTAACCAGGGCGCTGCCAATCATGGATCGGAACATATTGTCAAAGGGTCCGCCCTTACGGACGGCAGGCAAGTACCACTTGTCTCTGCCGCCGAACATGACATTGTCCTCGCGATTCGCTATGGCTCTCGCGGCCGCCTCTCTAGCCATTTTTCCCTCCCAGACGATTCTGTTCCGGACAAAGGAGACGATATCCAGGGGGGCGTGGGCATCATTCTTGCCGTACTGCTCCAGGTGCTCTACCCAGGCAAACATCATCTTCCAGGCGGTCCACTTCTTGGCGACATACTCCTCCGTATGCCGGCCTCGCATGAGGGGATGAATGTGAACCTTCAGCGTTGAAGATCCCTCGGGACCTCTAATCCAGCAGTCAAGGTAGCGGCACAGAAGGGGCGTGTGGGGGTTGACATGGACGGCGGGGTCCATGCCGGGAGGCAGAGGAACCTCCCAGGGGCCACAGCCTTGGAGCTTGGGGGCTTCAGCGATGCTGCCGTCGTTGGTGTTTCGAATCCAATGGTCAAGGGCGACGACGACGGGGTCGACAGGAGTCTGGTCGGACTGGCCGATGGGTCTTCCAACGAGGTCGAACTGTTGGCCGAGGCCGTTTGCCAGGAGGCTGGCCGGAGCGCCCTTCTGAGCGGTCTGGATAGTGTCAAGAGAAGGCTTGGGGGTGAGAAGGCCGTTGGTGTTGATGGCTGTCGAAGGCTTCAGGGGAAGGCCGGAAGATGAAGCAACAGTGTTGTTAGTGTTGATGGTCAAACTGACGGGATTCTTGTCCTTCTCGGCAGTCTTAACAATGTTACCGCCACCGGCGGCCTGAGAAAGAGGCATCTTGTCGACAGTGACTTTCTCAGAGACTTCCTCGGGCTGAGTAGAGGAAGGCTGGGCAAGAGAAGGGGCGGTACCAGCCTTGGCCTGAGTCTTGGCGAACCGGACCTTCTTCTTGGTAGCAGCAACTGGAGTAGCGGGCCTGCGAGGCGAAAGGGGGGAAGCAGGCTGGCTTCGAGTATGGTGTCTTCTAACGCCACTGCCAGCGCCACTTCGACTGGGGGTGTGCTGAACGGGCTTGCGGAAGGGCATGGTGGTGTTGACGAACAATCTTTTGCAAGTAAAGGAGCGAATTTGTGTCTGGTAGTACGTTAGAACAGCATTCTGGAGGATGATCTCGCCGTCCTTCGCCTCAGCGCTGGGACTTTTGGACAGGCAAGAACAGTGGGAAAATTGGCCATAGAAAAAATAGGGGGACGGTCAAATTGACGCCTAGTCTGAGGACCAAGACGATGAAAGCGACAGCAGAGATGAAGCCGACGAGACGCATCACCGACGGTTGAAGCCGTCAACGCCACGTCGACGTCCACCAAAACCGCGACCGCAATAAAAACGTGACGTAAAGAAAAATGACTGAAGTCGAAAATACCACTTGGTAATCCAGATCTCGTGGGTTTGAGGGGCTTTTCTTACCTTATCAGTCCATCGACTGGTGAGACAACGGGTGGTGTTTGCTCGGTTTGTTTGCCCTCGACAGCAAACAAGGCAAGATCGCGACGTGTTTCTGGAAGAAGATCGAACTCGCCAGAGAAAAAGAGAGGATAAAAAACCAAAAGGGCATTGACTGCTTGCTGGACCCGCCAGCAACCCTCCTCACCCCGCGAGGCGGTTGATCAAGGGTGGTGCTCAGCGCTCACGATATCTGCCCTAACAGTCTATGGAGGCGGGTGCCAGTCATATCCATAGCAGTTACTTCCTTCGTAGAGAATTCTGAAAGGAATTTTCTGATAAGAAAAGGCCATGGGAGCAGTTGCAAGCTAGATGGAAGACTGATGGGTGATGGGAAAAGGGGTAACAGAAGGATTGGGAGAGGGCTGGAAGAGCAGCCAGCCGAAGTAGATTATCTTTTAGAAAAGGAGTCACAAATTTTCTGACACCATTGAAATACTACGAGTGTTCATAATGTCTTTGCTGGAACTAATGCTGCGTATCATGGATGTTTCACTTGGAAGGCCACCGGTCTGTTCATTGTCCTGGCCAGACCGACGTACAAATACCATGCCTGAAGTCAACGAGCTTGAGAGATGATAGATCTCATGAATTCGTATTCAGGGACCAAATCAATTGAAGGATATTTCTCCATTCAGCTTAGGTATGGGACAGGCGTACTGGGCGGCGTGCAAGGAAGAAGGCCAGGACTGCGGAGAGGTCGGGCAGCAGAGATCACGATTCTGAGCAGCCGTCGATATTTGGCGCAAACCGGATACCCTCCTCTTAGCAAGCCGACATCTCCTTCTGCTTCTGACGAATTGTGGCTTTAGGAGACAACAAAAGTTCCGCTTCAGAGCAAATAATGTTCTAGCTTGGGTGAAGATCTGAGACACCAGGAGCGAGAAACATACGTCTGCAAAGCCTTTATCGCTCTTCCTAGCGCATTTCGAAATCCTTAACGCTGATGACATCTTCGTCTTCCAAAGATTTCCTATACTGGCGGTGGTTTTCAGACTGTGCGGGTCTGAATCGAGAAGACGGGATGTGATGAAGGACAGGACCGGGAAGATGATGGCTTTGCAAATTTGTTGAAACCAGAAAAAGAGCAAAAAGCTAACAGAAACGAAGTAAAAGGTGAACCGACTCGGAATCAAACCCAAGTCCTGAGAGGATAAGCGTGATCTCTGTGTTCCAGCTGGTATATCTGCTGTACCATTGCTGGGCATGTTCACGGCCACTTACTCCTGCTCGGCTGTTGAGAGAACTGGTCGTCAACCACCATATCAACCCTCTCGGCAGCTTGCACCGCAGCCATCATCAGCTTGCAATCCAGGGAGCCCACCACCTCCGAATCATCTTACCGAGTTAAAACACCGTCAACCCCCGACCCCACGATCGCGATCACGATCCCCTCAACCCCGGTCCACCACACCGAACCCAGGACCCCTCGGTGAACCCGTCCCATCCTCCCCACAAGGGTACCCCATGAACCTAAATGGATCCTCGGTCCCAGAACCCCGAAAGACCCGACCGAACCCCCACCCAAAAACGCATCTCGGAAAATTGCAGTCGCAAAATCACTGCAAACCCATCACAAGGGACAAAAAAAAAATATGCGCCTCCCCAGAGCAGCTGCAACTGCTGCTCCCCAATCACTCCCCAGAATCCAACGACCCCTGGCGATCCCCAAAACCAGAAACCCGGCCCGGGCAACAACTACTACGGATACAGCTCCACACTCACCGAGGCCGTCTCCGACAACGCCGCCAGCGCCGTTGTCTGCTCGCCCGCCATGGCGTCCTCTTCGCTGTTGTCGTCCCGCGCTACTACTCAGCAAGCAGCCGTTGAATCGCAGCAGCAGCAGCACATGCAGCGAGACACAACGCCAGCAACCCCTCAATTCTTCCTCCAATCACACAGCCCCGCCCGCTAACCTGCCCGACGTCATCCCCCGTCCGCGCCAGTCCGTCCGAAATTTGAATTCGACTACTACCCTGGCGATCCTGAGAAAGCATGCGTCTATTAGCACGACTAGCACCACAGCCGCATATTGCTACCACAACCACCATCCCGGCGCTGCTGCTACTTCTGCCCCACGACGAGCTGCTGCTGCTGCTGACAGCTCCCGTCCCATCCACACCCTGACCTCTGGCGCCGCTGCATCAATCCAGACCGAGCTGCTCCATCGCAGGTCCCAGACCAGCGGGACGACGCGGGCCACGCCTCCCGGGAATATCTCTCACCACCAGCCTCGGCCGACGGCGTATTTAACCAGGTACTTGCTTCACCTTTGCCTCTTCCCCGTTTCCCCATTGTAAAATTCCCACGCCCGCCCCGCCATCCCGAGCCCATTGCTTCCGCGCCTGCGAGCTAAATACCCCCATCGTCAAATCTGCATCGGCGCGCGTGATACCCCCCTTCCCCATAGCCCCAGCCTTCACTTACCTCTTCTTATACCCATCCCTCCCGTTGCCCAACCCCTGACACGACTTCCCCAAACTCACACAAACCAACCACAGATCCAAACGCACAATGTCCGACCAACGAGACCCCAAACGCGCCCGCGTCGCCGCCGCCGAGGGCGAGCACCTTCCCGCGGGCATCACCGAGACCGACGAAGAGCTCCAGAAACACTGGTTCGTGGGCAGCATCGACCAGGGCACCACCTCCACCCGCTTCCTCATCTTCAACGGCCTCGGCGACCCCGTCGCCATGCACCAGATCGAGTTTGAGAACCACTATCCTCACTCAGGGTAAACTCCTCCCCTTCTCCTTCTACTCTCCTCCCGCCATCCTCACTAACACACACACCCCCAAACAGATGGCACGAACACGACCCCCTGGAGCTCCTCTCCTCCGTCGAGGAATGCATCTCCGCCGCCCTCGCCAAATTCACCGCCCTCGGCCACCCGGCCTCCGCCATCCGCGGCGTCGGCATCACCAACCAGCGCGAGACCACCGTCCTCTGGGACGCCCGCACCGGCGAGCCCCTCCACAACGCCATCGTCTGGCCCGACACCCGCACCGCCCCCCTGGTCCGCGACCTCCGCGCCCGCCCCGGCGCAGACGCCCTCCAGCCCCTCTGCGGCCTGCCCCTCTCCACCTACCCCTCCTCCGTCAAGCTGCGCTGGGCCCTCGACAACCTGCCCCGTGTCCGCGAGGCCTACGACGCCGGCCACCTCGCCTTCGGCACCGTCGACTCCTGGCTCATCTACCGCCTCAACGGCGGCGCCTCCGCCTCCCCGGCCCCCATCCACGTCACGGATTCCACAAACGCCTCCCGCACAATGTTCATGAACCTTCACACCCTCAAATACGACCCGACCCTGCTCTCCTTCTTCGACATCGACCCCGCCAAAATCGCCCTCCCCAAGATCGTCCCCTCCTCCCACCCGACCGCCTTCGGCAAGCTCGCCTCGGGCCCCCTCGCCGGCGTCCCCATCGCAGGCTGCCTCGGCGACCAGTCCTCCGCCCTCGTCGGCCAGTGCGGCTTCCTCCCGGGCCAGGCCAAAAACACCTACGGCACCGGCTGCTTCCTCCTCTACAACGTCGGCCACGAGCCCGTCATCTCCAAGTCAGGCCTCCTCGCCACCGTCGCCTACGACTTCGGCAACAACCGCAGGCCCGTCTACGCCCTCGAGGGCTCCATCGCCGTCGCCGGCTCCGGCGTCAAGTTCCTCGTCAAGAACCTCAACTTCGTCGACTCCGCAGCCCACATCTCCGACCTCGCCGCCTCCGTCCCGGACAACGGCGGCGTCGTCTTCGTCACCGCCTTCTCCGGCCTCTTCGCGCCCTACTGGATCGACGACGCGAAGGGCACCCTCTTCGGCATCACACAGCACACCCAAAAGGGCCACATCGCCCGCGCCACCCTCGAGGCGACCTGCTACCAGACGAAGGCCATCCTCGACGCCATGGCCAAGGACTCGGGCCACGCCCTCGAGTCCCTCGCCGTCGACGGCGGCCTGTCCAACTCGGACCTGTGCATGCAGGCCCAGGCCGACATCAGCGGCATCCGCGTCGACCGCCCCGCCATGCGCGAGACCACCGCCCTCGGGGCCGCCATCGCCGCCGGCCTCGCGCTGGGCGTGTGGAACGAGCTCGACGACCTGAAGAACGTCAACCAGACCGGCCGGAAGGTCTTCACGCCATCCGCCGAACGCGAGAAGAACCTGAAAATGTTCAAAAAGTGGGAGCAGGCGGTTGAAATGTCGAGGGGCTGGGTGCGTGACAATCTAGAGTAGGAATCTGACCTCGAATGTCTTTTTGTTGTTTCTGGAAACCGGAGTTGGATGTATAGAAGAATAGAAAAAGCGTGGGATGATATCAGGAATGTTTGGTTAGATGGATACCTATCAAGTCAGTTGGTCTGCCCACTTGGGGAACGTGCAACGTCATTCGCCAGAGACCCGACAGTCGTTCGACACTCGCAGCATAGACGCATAACATACACACAACACAATAACATCTGGGGCGCAATCCACAGGTATCGTCTTTATTGTCATCTGTCCCAGAGGTAACCCACAATTCGGGCCCCTCCGTGCACGGCTGATCGAGGCATATCCATCACGGGCATGTTCCTCGATACCGTTCTCTGCATTCGTAGCAAATGGGACAATCATCTTCCCAAGAAAAAAAAAAGCTGTGTGAAAAAACATTGCAAAGCCAAGTGCTTTTCGTGCTCGCCAAATGGATTCCCCCTGCCGACGCCAGCCAAAAATGTAAAATGTTTGGTTCCGCCCCCCATTTCTTTAAGCTCGAGACTCGTGAGTGGAGTGGTGAATCGTATCGCAACTTGGAATTAGAAAGTCGATAAGAACAGGCGCGCAGACAAGAAGTGTAAAGAGCTTTGCTGAAGGGGGGCGCCTCGGGGATATGATTCGAGACGCCTGGTATAGTTTTTCAAAGTGGAGTTTTGGTTTTACATGATGATGGCGGGGATGTCGACGTTGGCCTTGATGCTCTTGTGGGGGAGAATGCTGCCACCGTTGACGTAGATCTCGTCGCCAATGGTCACGTCGTCGCCGAGGACGGTGACGTTCTCCAGGCGAGCCCACTTGCCGACGGTGCTGTTCCAGCCGACGATGGTGCTCTTGACCCAGGCGTGGTCCTTGACCTTGGAGCCGGGCAGCAGGACGCATCTTTGCAGACGGCAGCCGTCGCCAATGACGACGTTGGGGCCGATGGTGACGTTGGGGCCAATCTTGCAGTTCTTGCCAATCTTGGCCGAGGGGTCAATGAGGACGTTGCCGGCGTGGACGTAGGGCTCGCTGGGGGGAGCCAGCAGCTTGGAGCCCTGCTTGGTGAGGGAGGTGAGGTACAGGCAGGTGCCGGTGAGGAAGTCCTTGGGCTGACCGACGTCCATCCAGAAGCCGGGCAGGTCGAAGCTGTGCAGCTGGCCGTCGCGGACGATGGCGGGGAAGGTCTCCTTCTCGATGGAGGTGGGGCGGAGCTCGATGCGCTTCAGGACGCTGGTGTTGAGGATGTACATGCCGGCGTTGATGCGGTTGCCGACGAACTCGACGGGCTTCTCGACGAAGCGGTCGATCTTGGTGGCGTGGCCGGGCTTGTGGACGACGACACCGTACTTGGAGGGCTCCTCGACCTTTGTGACGACAATGGTGCCCTCGTCTCCGTGGTTCTTGTGGAACTCGGCGAGGTCCTTGAAGGGGAAGTCGCAGATGACGTCCGAGTTGAGGACGAAGAAGGGGGAGTCGTCCTTGGCGAGGATGTTCTCGGCCAGCTTCAGGGGGCCGGCGGTATCGAGGGGCTCGGTCTCGACGGAGAAGGTGATGTTGAGGCCGAACCTCTTCTCGTACTGTTGGGGAGGATCGTCAGTACAGCTGGCTTCGGAGGGGATCGTCAGCTTATGGGACCCACCTCTGCCAAGTGCTTCTCCATAATCTCAGGGCGGTAGTTGACAGCGAGGACGACATCGGTGACACCCGCGGCGGCGAGGGCCTCGATCTGGTGCTCGATCATGGGCTTGTTGGCGAACTCGACGAGGGGCTTGGGGAGGGTGAGGGTCTGGCACTGCGGTCAGCTTGGGTGTTGCTTTTCGCCCAGTGTCTGCAGCTGGAGCAACTGGCGATGGTCTTCTCCTGAAAGCCGCGCGTCAAGCTGGAAAGGGGCAGAGAGGACATACAAGAGGGCGAAGACGGGTGCCGAAGCCACCGACGAGAATGATAGCTATTGCGCACGTCAGCATGCTGCATCATGGGCCCGGTGCAGAGGCCTGCTGGGGCATTGGCTGCACAAGGGGGCAGCAAACAGGCAAGACTCACCCTTCATCTTGGAGGAGTTTGGGGGTTGTGGTTATGTGTGAATCGGCTCTGGTTTGGTGAAGAGCAGAAAGGGAGAGGCGATTGCTTTCCCTTGAGGTGCGCGCGCGAAACAAGCGAGTGTACGAATGGGGAAAGGGCGTAGAAGTTCTCGAGGCTGGTGGAAGGTGCGACGAGGGCGAGGGCGAGGGCGATTGGCGATGGGATGACGGTGGTTGACAACGAAGGGCCGAGCTTCAACGACGGTCGAAACGACGGTCGAAACGACGGTCGAGGACGCGAAGGGGGGAAGGAGAAAAAATTAATAGAGTTGGTACAAAGAGCGAGCCTTCCTCCGGAGGATGTGCTGAGGCTTTGGGGGTGAAGATCACGGAAGCCTGGGAGAGGGGTTGTGGAGCGGCAGCAGCAGTTGAAAAGTTGCAAGAACGAGCGCAGTGAATAAAGTAAGGTCAACGAGGGAGGAGGAAGCCGGGAAGATGAGGTTGCGAGAGCTGGGCTTTGAGTACCTTAGTAGGGACCTGGATGGGATGGGACGGGTTGGGATGGATGGATGGCAAAGGGAGGTAGGTGCAGGTGCAGGTGCGGTACTTGTCTGGTACGCTACAAGAGTAAAGGTACCTTTCAAAAATGACACCACATGCCTTACCGCAGAGAGAGTACCGTCTCCTGAATCCTCTCGCTGCTGCTGGCTGGCCTGCCTCTGGTGATGCGCAGCAAGGCAAGAGCACACACAGCACACAGCACACAGCACAGAGCACAGAGCACAGAGCACAGGGCACCGCCTCGAACCTGGACCCCCAATCCCGCCAACCGGCCCATGTCTCCCCCCCTGGAACAGGCGCGCTAACGGCCGGGCTTCTGGACACTACTGCGCAGCAAGGAGCACTATGGGAGCCTCCAAATGTCTGACACATTCCCGTCCCTTGACTCTCGGGGTTGGGGCAGCGTCAGGTACAAGTCCCAATCAAGACGGCGGGAGGCTGCACGTTTACGAGACACCGACTCGAAGGTGATGACAGTCCAGATGTTTGCGCCCGAACCAGAACACCTCTGCTCCCCATACGAGGTGCGCTGAACAGATTCACTGCTGTTTTCCAGAGGTACACACACTCAACCGCTCACTCGCATATCCCATGTACTGCGCCACAAGCAAGCGGTACGTACCTAACGGCCAATGCCCATCCTCATCCAATCACCGTCCTCCCCTCCTTCTCGGTGGCCCCCCCCCCATGTGATCTCACGATCCAATCCCGTGTCTCCCCCAAACGGCGGCCCCCTTGTGGAAAAAGAGGCTAGGTAAAGGTACGCTACGCCCAGCTGTCAGGGGCCCTCACTCTCTCTTCCAATTCCATTCTCTCAAAGACGCTGGCTGGCTGGCCGCTGGACAGTTACTTACTACGCAGTAGTACCAGACTGGGGCTTGTGCGGCGGCGGTTGTCATCGTCCCGTCGTCGTCCTGGCCTTGTACCACCGCACCGGGGACACGTCTCGCCTCGGCCCTCCGAACCATCTGCTGAAATGCGCAATTGACACAAAAGCGGGGAGCCCCGACCTGCGAAGTCGACAGACCACGGCTCCCCCAATTTCCCTGGCGAAATTGTTAATGCCAATTACCCTTCCCCCTTGCTTGTGCCTCAAAGCCAGCCATGGGATGGGCACTGCACTGAACAGCCTGCTCTGTGTCTGGACTCTCTCTTTCTGGATGGATGGGTGAATCAGACGGAAACCGGGGCAGTCAGTCAGCTGATCATCTGTTGTTCAAAACACAGTTGACCAACTCTGCTGGCCCCCAAAGACCGCCGCCGCGCTCCGATGACCGCGCGTATATCCGCCATCACACACCGGCCGAGGACCTGACCTCGAAACCGGGTCCCTCCCTACATGGGACCGACATCTGACCCGTCCCCCCTACTCAACTCGCGACCGCCGCCTTCTTCGGGTTGCCTCTGCTGACGACCTCGTGAATGGGGGCAGTTACGAACTGACGAAGCGGTGCTGACAAGCCGTTCGCAGTCACAGTCGCATTTCGCAGTGCAGTCAGGCAACCAAGCACCGACAAAAAAAAAAAAAAAAAAAAAAAAAAACAAAAAAAACACAAAAAAAAAAAAAAAAAAAAAAAAAAAAAAAAAAATAAAATTTAAATTAAAAAAAAAAAAAAAAAAAAAAAAAAAAAAAAAAAAAAAAAAAAAAAAAAAAAAA
>JAKMXC010001021.1:0-11401 GCA_025328345.1 Colletotrichum sp. SAR11_59 | reverse complement strand
GTCCCCCCCACACCGCCCCGTTTTGACCGTCCCGGGGGCCTCCCCCCGGGGGGCCGGGGTTCGGGGGGTGGGGGAGTTTTCCCTCTTTTTTGGGCCCCCCCCCCCCCCCCTGGGTCGGTGCGAGAACCACCACATTGAGATGCGGTAGCAGTCACGCAAGGCAACGGATGGCCTGGAGTTTGCCAAGCCGTCTGCTGATGTGACAAATTCGTGATGGTCAAGCACCTACTCCTCATATATCCCGCTAATGCCTCCAAGGCCTGTTGTTGGAATCTCTCGGGTTGAAAACGCCCCCCTAGCATAGGCCCTCAGAGTCTTAGGGCACATTCCTGCGTGGGACGACCCGAGAACGTGGGAAACGAGGATGGGTGGAGAGGACCCTGGAAGGATGTTCCAGCCGGCAAACAGCCAGCCGAACCCGATGCGGCCCTAGAAAGGTCGGGAAGACCCCGATCTAAACCCCAAAAGGGTCTGGCCTCCTGCCACGTCAGATTCTTGCACCAGTGGTCTCGAGAAGTGTGCACACTGTCACAAGCATATGGCACAAATGCCAGACCATGACTGCCAGCTGTTTGGGTCGTTTGTGGCTCCGGGGACAAGCAGGAAGCATCCGGGTTTGCTCTAATCCACTGTCATTCAACCCTATAGCCATGGTTGGTCGGTCGGTTGGTCGGTTGGTATGGAGGGCGCAAAAGAGGGAGAAGAAGGGGGAAAAGTCTGCAGTCACTGTTCCTGGGATTTTTGCGCCGTATCTCTGGCTTCCGTGAAACTTACTACTAGAAAGGCAGAGGGGGAAGAAACGAGTATTGGTAGTTAGATGGGAGTAGAGAGTGGCATAGGAATAGGGACATGAGCAAAGCAGAGGTCCGTTATTGAAAGTGGTCGAAGTTGCTTAATGGATTAGGGAAATGGCTGTCTTTCCTACTCCAACCAAGCACGTTCGAATGGCGCACGAACTGCTGGGGCGAAAAATTAACTATGTTGACTGGGGGTGGTTCGATATGACCGGCAAAGGGTTGGATCCGGTGCTAGCGTCCCAGCAAGAACGTTGAGGACAGGGCATCGCGCAAGCATATGCTCGACGGCAAGAGCTTGGGGATGGGCACGTAAACCCTGCCCTGGGAAGCCTCCCGTTCTGGAGAAACTAGCTTCCGCTCACCATCCCAAACAGGCGGTAAAGATATGTGAGTCAACAGAGGGCTAATATCTCCTTAGTCCCTGAGATATAGGACTTTTTAGCCCCCCCCACAGTACCTGCGAAAAAAAGCCACTAAATTACGACTAGTTAGCACTACTAGTATAGGTACTTCTCTTTTACTATTAAAACTATACCTTTTAAGTACCTAGTACTTTTAACTAGACTTAGTAATACTTATTTTTTTAAGTTTATTAGAGTTATCTATATACTAATAACGTAGGGATTAATCCTACTACTTCTATTACTATAACTTATAATTACCCCTTACTTTATATGTTAAAAAATCTACTAAAATTCGCTATAATAGATTAACTAATTAAATTACTTAATTCTTATAACTCTAAAGTTAACTACTATAATAATTTTAAGCTTTTTAACTTTTTAATTAAGCTTTTCTATAATCTTATTAACGTTAGTATTATTAATAACCCTTTCTAGCCTACTAGTATATAGCTAATAGTTAATATACTACCTACTATACTAGTTAGTAAAATTAATTAGTAGAACAAGTATTATACGCTTAATAACCCCTCTTTAGCTATATAATTTAGTAATAATTATATGTATTATAACCTTACTAATATAATACCTCTATAAAGCTACTATTATAGAGAAGTAGTACTTCTTAAGCTACTACTACTACTACTAGCTTTAGAAGAGTTTCTACTCTTCTAAAAAATAGTTTTAGAGACTTAGTAATATTAACTCTATATATTATATAGTAAGACCCTTCTTAAGATATGAGAGAACTTCTTACTTCTTATTAAAGCTTGCTAATATACTATATAGACTAATTATAAGTTAGAACTATATTAGTAAGAAGTACTTTAATATAGTAGTATTAATAAAGCTTCTAAGAACCTTAATTAGGCTAGTAAGACCTTATAAGCTACTTATAAAGCTAAGATATATATATTTCTTAGTATACTTATCTATATAACTATTTATTATAAATTATACTTTACTAACTACTAAGTTAAAAGTAAGTACTTACTTAATTATAAGATTAACTATTAGTTATTAAGAAACTATTTTTACTAGCTATATTAATACTTCTATACCTATAACTCTAGTATTAAGGCTTAAGAGGGCTATTAAGTAATAATCTATAAGAGGATTACTAATTAGAGCGATTAAGTATAAGCTACTACTACTTACTTCTAGATATTAAGGTCTACTTTTACTATTAATAAGAATATGATCTATTACTAAGGTTATTACTCTAATAAGTAATATATATCTAATAAGCTTATTCTTATTAGCTTTAAGATCTAAGTTATTAGTAAAGCTAAGTATTTTTTATACTAGTGCTAGTATATAAATTATAGACTAATAATTATACTTCTTATATATAACTAAGCTATTAAATATCTACTTTTAAATATTAAAGCTCTTATAGTATAGCTTACTCTTTAGGTACTACTACTAGAAGGTAAGTAGTAGTACTACTTCTTTATTAATAACCTATTTACCTTACTTAACCTCTTTTAGTACTTTTACTATTATAAAATTATTATTATAAGCACTTATTACCTTAACTTTAGTATTAATAAAGCTCTTATTAAGCTTAAGTAATTTAATAATAATAGTAAATATATCCTATAAGGTACTATTTACTTTAAATTAATAAATAATAGTATAGTTAACTAGCTACTTTTTAAGGATAGATTACTAATACTAATAGCTACTATTAACTTCTATAACTATAAATATACTTAGCTTAAGGTTAAAAAGAGGCTATTAAGTAATACTATCTATTTTAGAATATTATAAATACTTTTGAAGACTACTAACCTTATTACTAGTAATATAGAGATTATCTGTATAAAGTTTCTACCTTTTTTACTTATATATTATAAGTATAACTAATATATAAATATAATTAATATTAGTAATTAGTATTATACCTCTAGCGTTTATAAAAGATATATATACTATAGTAGCTCCTAAGTACTTAGATTTAACTTCATCCTACCTATAATAATTACTAACGTTTATTTATTATTTAGAGAAGTTTTTTTTAATACCTCTAAGTAAAATAGTAACTTAACTAATATATATTAATATAAAGGTATTTAGAGGCTATAGGCTATAGTTAGGTTAAACTAATAGAAGAAGTACCTAAAAAGTAGGTATAGTATTACTATACTACTTTTACTTACTTCCTCTAAGATCTTCTTTTTTGACTTTTTAATAAGTACTTATTAAATCCTTATTATAGAGGGTTCTATACTCTATCTCTATAAAGTTCTCTATCCTTTTAGCTTAGTTTAACTAAACTATTCCTAAGTCTTTCTAGTCTAAGTAGTTAGACCTTTATAATTATCCCCCTTTTAATTATAGTAGTCCTTACTATAGAATAAGACTAGTAATAAGTAAATACCTCTATTATTTATAATAAGTTCTTATAATTACTATTATTATTATAAGTTATCTCTACTATTTATATAGTAGTTATTTATTATATATTTACTAAAGCTCTTTTATCTCTTAGTTTTATTATTATCTTTATAAGTTTTATAGTCCTACTTTTAGATTATATTATCTACTAATTAGGGTTTCTTTTAGAAGGTCTCTTTTATTCCTTAAAGAAAGAAATTATATTTTATAGTTTTTATATCCTTTAATTATAGTTATTTTATTTTTTACTTAGTAAGTTTTCTCTAAATAATAGCTTTATAATAACTTTATTTTTTATCCTATTTATCCCCCTTCTAAAATAGGCGCGTTATAAAGCTATTTAGAACGTTAGATAGTAACTACTATTATTACTTTACTATATTTATTTTCTTACTTTTAATAGCTCCTATTATAGTAAATAACTACTATTTTTACTATCTAAAATTATAGCTACTTCTATAACTATTTAATAATACTTTATATCTATCTATAAAGTAGTACCCTTTTTCCTACCTAAAGTTAGTTTTTCTTCCTCTTTATTATATTATAATATAATATAATAGCTTTTATATTTTATAAGCTTTTATTAAGCTTTTATAGAGCCTTCCCTTTCTAATACTACTTCTATATTTAATATTATAAGTATTAAGACCTTAATTACTTATATCTTATTATTATATAAGCTTAATAACTTAATAGCAAATAGTAGTATTTACTAGCGTAACTAATTAAGTAGTAGTAAGCTATATATCTCTTATACTTTATAGCTTTATTAGTTTACTAACGTAGTATATACTTATACTACTATAGAGGATACTACCTACTAGATATATTATTTATATAGTATTAAGTATTGCAAAGTAAGTACTTAGTAATCTTTTACTAAAGCCTTAGCTAACTATTTATATAACTAAATTCCTAATTACCTTATTAATAATACTTAAATCTTCTAGAACTAAGTGAAACGCTATACTACTTAGATTAAAGCTAGTAAGTATTATTAGTATAAGATCTATTATATATATATTATAATTACTAATAGTTAATTACTTCTCTTAACGCTCTATAAATAGTTAGTAAACCTTACTAAGTTTTAGCTTAATTTTAAATAGTATAATAACTAACTACTATAGATAAATATTAAAGAGACTACTACTAATTATACCTAAGTATATCTAAAGATCTAGTTTAAAGTATATAATTCCCTATATTACTCTTTCTTTAGTAGTTAATAATTTCTTTATAAAATGCTTACTAAAAAAAGGATAAAGATCTTATTAAATAGACTTATCTCTAGCTTAAAAACGCCCTATTTTAGTACTTCTAGGATAAAAGCTATATCTTTAACTAAGTTTAGTTTCTTAATAAACTTAATAATATCTTAGAGATATATCTTTTAAATAATAATCCTTATATATCTAGCTTACTTACTTAAGATTTTTCTAAAGTCTAAATTTCTTAAATACTTTATTGAGTTTGTAGTTACGACGCAGCCCCCCCACAAAAAGACTACAGCAAAATTCACCCCATACGCAGGCACAATTCTAGAAACACTATATGGGCACTTTGACCTGTGCCCTCTACTAATTAAGGAAAATAGTACAGAAACCCTATACGTTCCTGCTAGCAGGCAAACCCTCGCATAAAGTCGAACGCGCGCCCTGGCCGAATAGACCGGCGGAACAGCAACGGCGCCGCACGTAGCGGGGCTGATCACATCAGGGCCGAACAGGTTACTGAGGCTTGTATAGCCTAGTAACGCCACCACACGAGAGATGACTCCTTAACCAAAGAGGTCGTCAGAAGAGGTTCTCATAGCCAGAAGCATAAAAACTCTGCTACTACGCGCAAGGCCTTATGCCTATCCCTCTTCCTCTTCCTCTTCCTATAACCTACAATAAATCCTAAAACTTTATAATATCTGCACCACACAAGGAATATGAGAACACTAACCCTACGTAAGGCACGCCCTTCTTTGAGAATATAGCTAGGGATATCGCTATATAGAACAACATCTATACACTAGATGAAACCCTTAAGTTTAGCGCGCACTCTATCCCTAATTAGAAGCGCTTTATTAGGGTTGCGTTAGATAGAGCCCTTAGTAATACCCCTCTAAGGGACCTTATCTGCTAAGCGATCGTAGCGATAATAAGACCTAATAGCCTTAGCGTAGAGGCTACGTACGTCTCTAGCTATCCTGAGGAGTAGCCCTTCTTCGCGCAAACCCTCCGTAATACTAAGGTAGACGTAGCCTAGGCCCTAGCATAAGCCTAGTAGGGCTTATTAGTGAGTGCGCCTTGCGCCGACTAACAGAGAGAGCGTTACTAACGACAGCATAGTTAGCGGACGGCGAAATAGTGATAGAGATAGTGTTGGCGGCGCGGGTGATGCGCGAGAGAGAGGATAGGTCGACAGTTTAGTAGTTAGTAATTAGGTAATTAAGTAATCACAAACTATATCGTTGCCGAAGTGAAGTTGAAGATCGTGAAGTTGTTAACGTGTATATGTAAGTGCGGCTGAGGTTGGGAGAGGTGGTTAGAGACTTGGGAGGTCGTTAGGTTACGATCACGTGACCAAAGGCTGTGTGTATTGTCAGGAGGCGTGGAGTTAGGAGGTCTGTCGCTCTAAGCAGGTAAAAATCATAGTGAACGGCCAGAGGCCTCTTAAATACTTTATAATTCCTATAAATATACTTTAGTTATAATCTTTAAACGTATTAGCTTTAGCTTTACTCCTTAATCTAATACTTATAAAGATATTAGTACTTCTTCTATAAACGTTTATAAGAATTTTATTAGTTCTAAAAATAAAGATAAATTATTAGAAAATAAGAATAGTAATAATAAGAATAATATTAATATTAGTCCTAATAGTAATAATATTAGTAAGGATTTAAGTAACTTAGAAGATAATTCTTAGTAGTTTTTAATAGAACTTTAGTAAATATATAGTAGTATTTCTTTAGAGTTCTTAGTTAGATACCTATAAGTTTATATATTACTTTTAAGAAGTAGTTTTTAAGGTCTTTCTATAGTTAATTAACTTTTCTTATTTCTCTATACTACTTATTATCCTACTTATAGTATAACTTATATTATTACTTCTTAAATCTTATAAAGATTTATAAAATATTTACTAAGTATTCTTTAAGCTCTTAAGTATTATATTTTACTAACTAGCCTTTCTACTTAACTAAATATAGGAGGCTTACTAGTACTTACCTCTATAATATAATATCTTTAACTTCTTATTCTTTAAGGTCCTCCTCTAAGTCTAGAAACTATCTTTTAGTAAACTTTTAGCTATACTATAGCTTTAGTAAAATAACTAAGAAGATATTATACGCCTTATTATATTTTTCTAAGAGCTATACTCTATAAGTATTAAGGCTTATAACCTTTATAATTAATATAGGAATAAATTATAAGGTAAGCTTTTACTAACCTTTTATAAAGTAGAAGTTCTTTATTAAGAATCTTATAATATCTCTAACGTTATATAATTATACTTTCTTTTTAATATTTATATTAGCAGTTTAGTCAACCTATATAAGTAGGTATTATAGTTCACTCTATACTTCTTTTTTATAGTACTAAAACTTAATAGCAGTACTTTAACTTATACTTAATCTTAATAAAGTAAATAAATAAATCTTAGTATAACTAGTTATTAACGCTTAGCTTAACTTATCCCTAGCTATATAGAAAAAAGTAAGCAGGTAAGTAAGTAAGTAGTAGAGTAGTAAAACATACTAGCGAGAGCGTTATTTATAACGCTATCGTTTATAAAAGCGTTATTTATAATATAGCTAGAGCTTAGCGATAGCTTAAACCTATACTTAAGGGTGTAAACTTAATAGTATAACTCTTTATATAGCTAAAAGGGTTCTTATAGCTATAATATAAGAACTTAACTATTTAAATAAGACCTTAAGTTTATTCCTTATATCCTCTTATATATATAGTAACTATAATATCCTTCCCCCTCTTTAAATATAAGTATAAGCTAAGTAAAGCTAAGCTAAATAACTTAATCTATAAAACTAACGTTAGGAATATTAAAAACTCTAGCTATAGCTTCCTTACTTATACTAATAAGATAACCTTTCTTAAATTTACTTAGCTATACCTACTTAAAACTATAACTAATAAAAATAATTTATAGTAGTTATATAGCCTTAAGATTAATATAGATATAGTTAAAGCTACTAATAATAATCTTAATACCTATAAATACCTTATAAGCTTCTTTAAAATAGCTAAGGTAGCTTAAGGGGTTAGTAAGTTAGGAAGAGTAAATATATTGAGAATATAGCTAATAGCAGTAGGGCTATTAAGACTACGCAGTAAGGCAGAAGATGTTATCTAAATAGCGTAATAGCATAGAGGCCTTAAGACCCCTACGCCTAGTAGAGCTTATAGCGTAGACGTCTAAACAGCAGAGGAGACTTAGAGATAGAGGCGGCTAGAGGAAGATAGTTGAGGCTTGTTATAGTATTTAAAGTTAGAAGAGCGTAGAGGCGAAGATGATTTCTAAGTAGTTACATAACCTAAAGGTTGTTAGTAGTAAGCGAGGGGACCAGTCTAGCTTTCGCAGTTAATACTAGTTAAATTTCATAATATAAGGCTAGCAGCCCTTTTTAATATTTATATTTTTAGCTTAAACCTCTATTATATATCGCTAGTTTTTAGCTATCCTTTAGTAAACTTCTATTAGTTTCTTAAATCTTTTTTTAACTCCTTAGGTTTTAATTTTAATATTTAGTAAGTAATAGTTAATTATTTAGGAATAGTACCCTATAAAGGCCTTAAATAGAGATATACTAATAGTTATATATTTACTATTATTATATAAGAATTTAGCTTTAACTAGCTATGTTACTTATTAGTTATATAAACTTTTACTAAACTTTAAGAGGTATATAGTTAGTATTTAATATATCTTTTTAGTCTAGCTATCTAGCTATAGATACTATATAGTAGAGATATACTTTTCTATATTTTAAACTTTAGTCTAATCCTATTAGAACTAGCTAGTAATTAACTTATTTTAATTACTAATAATAGCTTTAAGTATATTATTATAATATTTAATTTCTTAATATAAGGTTCTCACTAAGTTTATAGTATTTAGTTACTTAGTTATTACTAAGAAGTAAGCTACTTTAGTTATTTAATATATAACTACTAAGATTATATTATATATAATCCTATTATCTTAGTAACTCCTTAGTAAGCTAGTTAAGAAGTTTAATAAAATCTATTAAAATAAATATACTAGTAACTCTAGTATTTATAGTAATCTATATAGTTTATATTATAATATATATACTCCTTAGTAATATAAGTACTTAGCGATATATTACTATATATCTTCTATAAAGTATAGCTAATAAAACTTTTATAAGATTAGCTCTACTATCTTATTTACCTCTATATACTTTAATCTAAGCGTATTATAATAGTTTCTTAGGATTTTATAGTAGAGAGATCCCTCTTTTAGGATAATAGATCTTCTTCTAAACTAAAAGATATTATTCTTATTAAGTTAATACCCTTAGTATTCCTTAGTATCTTAGTAAACTTTAGCTATAAGTTTTCTATAGAAGTAGTCTTTAGCTTATAGTCTCCTAACTATCTATTTAAAATTTACACCTAATTATAATATATATACTATTTTATCCTAAATAAACTTCTTTATTATAGTATATAGGATATATTATTTTAGTATAATAATCTTAGCTCCCCTTAAATCTTCTAGTATACTACTATTTTCTTATAGAGTAGTTAGTATAATATCTATATATAATTTAGAATAAGTAATAACGCTAATATATATACTTTCATATAGTAAATTATTAATACTTTTTATAAAGTAGTACTAACCTAAAAGTAAAGATTCCTTAACCTTAAAGCTAACTTTCTAGTAAAGTTTTTATATATCTTACTAAATAACTTAGATATAAGTTCTTATAATAGTTATAGTTCTTTTAAGTTTAGTAATATATTAGTAAGTTATTACTAATTAAGTTTATAGTTATAATACAGCCCTCCTACAAAAAGACTATAGCAAAATTCACCCTTTACGTAGGCATAATTCTAAAAACACTATATAGGCATTTTAACTTATACCCTCTACTAATTAAGGAAAATAGTATAGAAACCCTATACGTTCCTACTAATAGGTAAACCCTTATATAAAGTCGAACGCATACCCTAGCTAAATAGACTAGCAGAATAATAATAGCGCTAGCTACATAGTATAAAGCTAATTATATTAAGGCTAAATAGGTTACTAAGGCTCTTATAGCTTAGTAATACTACTATATAAGAGATAACTCCTTAACTAAAGAGGTTATTAGAAGAGGTTCTTATAACTAGAAGTATAAAAACTCTACTAGTATAAGGCTTTATACCTATCTCTCTTCCTCTTCCTCTTCCTTATCCTTAAACCTATATTAATAACTTATTCTCATAACTTATAATAAATCCTTTATAATATCTATACTACGTAAAGAATATAAAAACACTAACCCTATATAAAGTACGCCTTTCTTTAAGAATATAGCTAAGGATATTACTACGTAGAATAATATCTATATACTAGATAAAACTTTTAAGTTTAGTATATACTCTATCCTTAATTAGAAGTACTTTATTAAAGTTATATTAAATAGAGCTCTTAGTAATACCCCTCTAAAAGACCCTATTTACTAAGTGATTATAGTAATAATAAGACCTAATAACCTTAGTATAGAGGCTATATATATCTCTAGCTATCCTAAGGAGTAGTCTTTCTTTATATAAACCCTCTATAATACTAAAGTAGACGTAGCTTAAGCCTTAGCATAAGCCTAGTAGGGCTTAAATATTAGTGAGTACGCCTTATACTAATTAATAGAGAGAGCGTTACTAATAATAGTATAGCTACTACTAGGCTTATTAGCTTAGTATACTACTTTATTTATAGATAATATAAGGTATACTAAAGGTGTTAGCTAGCCTAATTAAATAAGAAGACTGTTAGTAGATAGTAAAGTAGTAATAGAGATAGTATTAGTAGTATAAGTGATATATAAGAGAGAGGATAGGTTAATAGTTTAGTAGTTAGTAATTAAGTAATTAAGTAATTACAAACTATATTATTACTAAAGTAAAGTTAAAGATCGTAAAGTTATATATATATATAAGTGTAGCTAAGGTTAGGAGAGTTATAATTATATAACTAAAGGCTATATATATTATTAGGAGGCGTAGAGTTAGGAGGTCTGTCGCTCTAAGTAGGTAAAAATCATAGTAAACAGCTAGAGGCTAAGTTATTACTAATAGCTAGCTAATAAGTCTTAGTTTCTTCTTAAAAGTAGGAAGTATATTATCTACTTTAAAGTTTTCTACTATATAATTAAAGCGTTATAATAATCTATCTACTAGATTAGTAACTCCTAACTTATATTAGATTTTAAAATTAAATACTAATAAGTAGTAGACTTATTATATAAGCTTTCTATAAATATTATACGTAAGTATAGTAAGTACTCCCTTTAACGCTATATAGTTTATAAGTACTAGGAATTTCTTAAGAAGTTTTTAGAAGTATTATACTTAATAATCTAAGCTTTCTATAATAATAAAGAACTTTTACTACTCTATAGCTTAGCACTTTTCTATATCTAAAAACTTCTTTAACTAAAAAACTATTAAGTACTAAATAGTATTATACTTCTATAAAAGTATACTAAATGTTAACACAGGTATAAGCGTATTCAGGGGCGTAGTATATGCGCCTATATAGTATAGTGTT
>JAKMXC010001020.1:0-11404 GCA_025328345.1 Colletotrichum sp. SAR11_59 | reverse complement strand
AAGGGCGGCGCCGAGTCAGGCCTGATAAACTGTGTCTCCGCCTTACTAGGAACACAGCCGCAATCCGGGTCCCGGTGCGGACGCTCTGTTCACCTTGTGTGGAGAGGGGGGCAGGCAGGGCAAGGCAAGGCGACATGTGAGGTCCACGCCTTTTCTTCAGTGCTCGCTCCACCTACATAGTAGGGGGGGTGTGCGTGTGGTGGTGGTTAATGTTTCTTGTTTATGAGGTTCCTCGATGAACCATGTGGTTTTTGGTCGCGCGCCTACGTTGCGTTTTGGCGGCGGGAATGAGGGGGATCGACATCGAACACACGCTTTGCCGGCCGGCGACGCCGCGAGCCTTGACGTTGCGACCTGTTTGTCACTGAGTTTGGGAAACCAAACCCCCCCTGCGTTGGTTGCATGTTGTTGTTACTCTCTCTATCTCTCTCTTTCAGGAGTTGCAGGGGTATGTACAGAGTACCTATGCGGCTTTTCTCTCTATTCGGACTTCTGCCAAGTCCCACCGAAGAATACAACGAAGGATTCTCGAACGATTCCTCTGCATCCGTTCATTTAAGTAACTTTCTGGAAATTCCCCTTTTCTCCTCGTGTAACTATGCAACTATGGCCATGGTTCATGAGTTGTCGACAGAGCCGGGGTCTGTCAAGCTTGGTTAGTTAGGTAAGTGTGGTGGACCTTTAGAGCGGGTTTCCCACGTTGGCGCGCTGGCGCTGGCGCATGGCAGGAAAGAAAAAAAAAGATTCTTCGCAATATCCACCACGCGGACGACTTACACCAGCCCCACGACATTAGTTTCCAAGCTTCTGAGCGGCATTTTCTGCCAAAAAGTTTGACCAGCCTGGGGGTCGAACCCAGAATCTCCTGATTGCACGATTTTTGGATATGAATCGTAGTCAGACGCCTTGCCATTGGGCCAACCGGCCGCTTGTCCTGAGAACTCGAGCTTGCTTACTTGAGGGTTGGGGCGGGGAGGAGGCATTATCAATGTGGGCTTGGGTTCTTGGGGCAGGGGTTTCGATGGGTTTGGTGGGCTGCCAAGTATTGACGGCTCTCGTTTGAGGGACGAGTAGCGCGTGTGAGAATTTTCAGTTGGTTGCTTGTCGGTGTTGGCTGATTCCTTGTTGATACGTGTGGAAACATCATGACATTCCTCATCGTGTTCAACTTACGCCCTACACTAGAGTCTCTCATCTTACTTTGGATTCGCCTTCACTGTTCGTGAACAGACACACGGTCTGGTATGTGAAATGAAGGAAGCTGAAAATCTTACTTGTCAAATCAAGCGTCTTCGCCGTTGCAAGGAAAGTAGTATTGGTGTTTGCAGCATAGAACGGACGGGTGCTCCTGTAGCGAAAAGATCGAAACATCAAGATAGCCTAACACGTAGAGCAACGTTTAGCTTTGGACCAGAGGCTATATTTCCCTGCAACACGAATTGAAATCTTTTATATCGGGTTGAAGGATATCTCTGTTTTCGTTCAGTGTTTATATCCGCCTTCGTATTTGCTACAACTGTTATCATACATGTAAGAGAAGATTCGGAAATCTTGAAAAGCTTTTCTCGTCTCCAGCTGCTGGATATGATTTGCAGGTGCACTTACTGTCCTTGTTTTCCTGCTAAACGAGGCTTCATCTGCCTGGAAGGTCAGACTGGTTTGTCACCGATATCATTGCATGGTCAGAGTCTGACTACAAGAGGTCTGTTGTTACCAACCTGTGTATGCTGTGTCAAGCGATCCAATGGGAATTGGGGGAGTACTATCTTACAATATTGAGGTGTTACACGCGTCGTAATTATATTCAATGAATTCGAGATGCCAGCATGGCAGGCTGTATTCTGGTCAGCATATCAGTATATCAAGCTGTATCGGCCTCACCACTTGAGGCAAGAAAAAGTCACTAAGCTGAATAAATCTCAGTCCAAAAGACGCCGTTGTACTTCATACATACTAGCATGGAAGTGACACAATTCACCAGCGTGCCTAACGTGTCACTGCTGACTTCGTCGTCGAAGACTTGCTATGCATAATTGTTATCTGCAGACTGCAGGCTGAGGAAGAGGCTCTCGGCAGCAGCAAAATGCTCCAATGGGGTTTGCTTTGTCCAAAACCGCAAGCGGCGCCATCTGAAACGATTGCGTTCTGAACGAGGATGTCGATTTGGTCAGACAATCTTCATGCTCGCCTCGCTTTCGGGGGGAATGTTTATGGCTTTGGGGCTGTGTATCTCAACTTAATAGGATACATGATTCACAGCCAAAATATGGCCTTGGGGTTCCCCTAAACATGGGTCAGCTCATTCCTTACATCATCATTGAAGCCCTCCAATATGACAGTCCTGTGGTTTGATCCTCTACTCGCCCCGCGTGGTGATCGGATGTTGATATGCCTACGAGTGAAGGTTTTCGTGGGACTAGCTTGCGCGATTGGGGAGCTGATTAAAAGGGGCACAGGAAAAAAACTAAAAACATAAAACCAAAAATGAGAGAGCCTGATCTAAGGGGTCTCGGTATACGGTTCTCATCAATTAGAATAGTCCACTTCACTGGGCTGGGAAAGAAGAGACTGCCTGATTCTCTTGTGTCTACGTTGCCATATTTTCTGTGTATTTAACAACGACAACGACGACGATAACGATCGACGATAACGATAGTGGCGACGACGACGACAGTCAAGCAAAGTGAGATGTACAGCCACGGGAAAAATAGTCGCTCTAGCACAGGACGAATGGGCCGTCTCGGAAAGAATCCAGCAACAAAGTGAACGGTCTCCGCGGGAGAATTGATTGCTCATAATGGTGATGAGTTTAGTTCCAATAAACTTATACGTACTTGCCCCTGACTTTGCTGGAATGTTTGGTATCCGACGACACACGAGTACGACGCCATTCCTCGATTCATCAGGCGGCCAATGTACTTGATGTATGGACAGCATCAAGTCTCGCAGACTAATACCACATCCTAAACAAGCTATTTGCGATAATATCCACGATGCGTACTGGGTGGGCTCGAAACTTCTTCAACATCCACGATGCGTATCGCCCGCTTGCATATTAGCCTCACCAGTATGATAGATCTTGTTCAAGAGAAAAGAAAATTGTATTTGTCTCTATGCGGTATATGTGTATCTAAAATCAAACCCAAACTCCAGTGCTATGCCGTGATGCCCACATATCTGATCATATTATCATATGTATCCCTTTAGGCGGATCCGTTGGCCTTGACGTACTCCTCAGAGAACTCCCAAGTGTTGTAGCCCTCGTTGCTCTTCTTGAGGTAGAAGGTGGAGCGGTCGTAGGGGGTGAAGGGGATGTTGTTCTTGACGCGGAAGACGAGGTCGGGGTTGGAGATGAAGTAGCGGCCAAAGGCGACGGCGACGTCCCACTTCTTGTAGCGCTCGTCGACGGCCCAGCGGGCGCTGTCGCCGAGGTAGCCGCCGGCGACGACGACGGGGGAGATGTTGTCCCACTCCTCGAGGATGAAGTCGAGGGTCTGGGGGCGGTCCTCGGCGAAGGGCTGGACGTCGTCGGTGGGCTGGCGGGGCACGATGCCGAGGTTGACGGGGTTGCCGACGGCCTCGACGAGGGAGATGTAGGCGAGCTTGTAGCCGGCCTTCTTGAGCTCGCGGATGATGTAGATGGTCTGCTCCCAGGTGTCCGGGTCGGTGCTGTAGGACTCCTGGAAGGTGGCGAAGGGGCTCAGGCGCAGGGCGACGCGCTCGGCGCCAATCTCCTCGACGCAGGCCTTGACGATCTCGAGGAGGAAGCGGGCGCGGTTCTCGACGGAGCCACCCCACTTGTCGGTGCGCTTATTGGCCGAGTCGCGGGTGAACTGGTCGACGAGGTAGCCGTGGGCGCCGTGGATCTCGACGCCGTCGCCGCCGGCGGCGACGACCTTCTTGGCGGCGTCGCGCCAGGCGTTGATCTTGACCCAGATCTCGTCCTCGGTGAGGGGCTCGGGGGGCACGGGGCGGCCGGTCATCTGGACGTCGGAGGAGGAGCAGTACTTGTAGCCGCGGCCCTTGACGAAGTCGGGGTCGGCGGCGCGGCCGAGGGACCAGAGCTGCTGGAAGATGTAGCTGCCCTTGGCGTGGACGGCGTCAAAGACCTGCTTCCAGGCGGCGCACTCGGCCTCGGTGGAGAAGCCGGGGAGGTTGAGGTCGCCAATATCGGCGGGGGAGACGGCGGTGGCCTCGCTGATGAGGAGGGTGCCCGGGGTGGAGGCGCGGTCGGCGTAGTACTTGGCGACCATGGGGAGGATCGGGGCGCCGTCATCGTCGGCACGGTAGCGGGTGAGGGGGGCCATGACGACGCGGTGGGCGAGGTCCATCTTGCCCATCTTGAGGGGCTGGAAGAGCTTGGTGTTCTCGGCGGGCATTGTAGCGGTGTTGTTGGTGGACGAACTGGAAGTGAAGAAACAAAAGGGGTATCAAGAGAGTCAATAGAGAAGAGTTGTCAAGTAGTTGAGCTTGTGAGAAGTATGATGTAGGAGACTTTGTTGAAGTTGTGTCTGGCTCTTTAAATTCCTTTTTCACTTGAAGCGGGAGGGCTGAGGGTATTTATGCGACTGAACAACATCGTGTAAGTCAA
Organism: Colletotrichum sp. SAR11_59; assembly: GCA_025328345.1. NCBI lineage: Eukaryota > Fungi > Ascomycota > Sordariomycetes > Glomerellales > Glomerellaceae > Colletotrichum > Colletotrichum sp. SAR11_59. Next base: position 6,813 of record JAKMXC010001020.1, on the reverse strand, counting down.
TAAACAGCCCACCCAAGGATTGTCGCCGTAGAAGCATCTGGAGAGTCCCACCATCGTCAAGAGATCCTCGGCAACAGGCCCCCACCACAGATCTGTCCGCATGAGTTTGCTGATCCATTGGGCGAAGAAGTTTTCTCTTGCCATGGAGGGGCAGCTTAGAAATTGGGAAGTTTGGGGGCCCGTGATGGAACACCACACGGCGACAACTCGGGAAGCGGGTCCGGCCAGACTTTCTCTGAACTTCTCGGGGGAAGAGGCCCCATTCTTTCTTCTCCCCCCTTCCGCCCCTCCATCCTCCGAGCGGTGAAACCGAAAGAGGACCTGTGGCCCGCGACGCTCAGCTCAGTGAGGCCGTCCGTATCATCGGTTCGGTTCTGTCATGAGGCGTAAACCGCGGGTTCCTGGCAAAAGGCAACGTTCTCGAACGAACCCAAGTCACTCGACTACTCAAAAGGTTGCGGCCCCCGCAAAGGGGGATACGTTCTTAGCAACATGCTGGAGAAGACTGAGGAAGAAAACTTCGAAGCAGCGAATCATCGAGGCGGATGGGGACTTCGAGCCACGTTGGCAGCAGCTTGCTTAGAAATCCGATAGTACGATGTCAAAGAGACTGCGAGGCAACGGGACGGGGCCGAGGTGGAGAATTGGTGTTCTGGAGGGACGGGAGTGACGTCTCCAGTATCAAGGGACCAGGGTCTTGGTGCTGGAAACCGAGCAACAGATGAGCCGTTTTCTGTTACGCCCTACATGCTACTAGAGGCTGAAAGTGCGATACAGTAACAACCCTAGCAACTGCATGACCCCCAAAAGGGATATTCAGGTCAAAATGCATATCCATAAGCTGCCTGCATTATTTTATATAGGCAAAACACGAAAAACTGTATATCTATATATTATATACGTCTCCTCAGAATATCCTATTTGAGGGGCTATAGTAGGGGGTTTTCGTTAACTACTAGGGGGTAAGTAGGGGGTAGGTAGGGGTAATCTAAGCTGATTTTTTACGCAGAAGAGGTTGTTGCTACTTAATATACTTTTAATACTACTACTAGCTTCTTTACTAGCTTCCTTGCTACTACCTTTGCTGCTACTATATATGTTAATAGCTAAGTTAAGCGTTTAGTAGAAGTTTACCCTCTATAAGTAAGTAGACGACTAACGTATCTACTCTACGTAGAGGGTAGTAATTAAGTATATACTTAACTTATATAGTATTAAAATTACTTAATCTAATATTTTATGTTACTTCTTAAAGAAGTAGAAAGAGTTAGAGTCTAATTAGCCTTTTAGTATTAAAGTATAGTATATAATAATAGTATAGTAGTTAACGCTTAAGTTAATCTTCTATTACTAATAAGTTAAGCTTAAGAGTTAAAACTTTAAGATAACTATTTAGTTTATATAGTAGAAAGTATTATATATCTAGCTAATAGTATTTATAGTAAGGAACTTTAAGTTTAATATTACTAACCTACTTATTTTTAGCTATACTTAGGCTAAACTATTTAAGAAGCGTTATTATATAAAGTACTAGCCTTTTTATAATAAGCTTAGCTCTACTAATCTAAGTATAGCTTTAATTTAGTAGATTAAAGAGATATATAGACTTATTTATAAGTATTAAGTTTATAATATATATAATATAGATAAGACTAAGCTCTACTAGCGCTACCTACCTGCTTTAGGTTAAGCTACTACCTCTTAGCTAGGTATTAAGAGGGATAAATCTTAGATTTCCTTAGGCTTTACTACTAATATAATAGGAGATAATCTTTTTAAGATATAGGCTATTAGAAAGAGTAAGACCCCTTATGCTCTCTATAGGGTTAATATAGATATATTAAATATTATCTAGTAGTATAATAAAAACGCTTAGTTTACTACTATTATTATAATAGACTAGTTAGAAGGGTTTTACTACTATATTTATATCTATAAACTTAGCTAGAAAGTCTTTCTCTTTATAGATAACTTCTCTACTTATATAGCTATTATTAAGCTTAACTTACTACTACTAGAGATATATATTAAGTTCTTACTTCTAAATATAACTATAAAGTTTTAGTTTATAGATTAAGGTATTATTAATACTTTTAAAAGCTACTATAGATATACTTATCTTAGCTAGTTAATTAATCTACTTAATACTTTATTTACTGAGAAGTTTCTAAAAGTAATAAACCTATAGCTTATATTGCGATAGGTAGTATAAGCCTTCTTTAGGTCCCTCTTAATATTAATAATATAGAACTACTAGTAGCACTCTTCTCTTATAGAGTTTATTTTATCTAAGCTTTATAGTTCTAAAAACTAGCTAGATAATCTAAGAACCCTTTTTTAGTATATAGTATTACTTTCTAAATTAGAGGAGTTACTTATAGAGTTTCTAAGCTTTATTAATAAGAATATAGTAGCTAGAAAGCTTTATACTACTAATAAAGTTATAGATTATATATTTATAAGCTATAATAAGTTACTAGTAATAATTAATAGAGGCTTTAAGGATTTAGTAGATAAGGATAAGAGTATTAAAGTATAGGTATCTATACCTATTTTAACTATAGCTAAAGCTATTAAAAGTGTTATATAACTCCTTATGTTTGCTAAGGAGAAGGTATTTATAACTAACGATAATATAGTAGGTCTATAAGCACTATAGTAGCAACTAACGTAGAAGCAATAAGAGGGTTAGTAAGTAATAATAACTAAGTTTTTCACATAGTTTTATAGTAATTAAAGGTATTAGACTAGCTATAATTAATCGTTTTAGTGTAGCTAGTATAGGGGTAAAAAATACGTATTAGGTGCGCTACGTATTACATATGCAGGTCAAAATGCATATGAATTGGATGCCCCGATTAGATGCATTTACTAGGGTTGTTACTGTAACAACTTTAAACTCAGGGAAAAGTTCTGACGTGCTGAGAAATGCCACGAGGGGAGCATGCAACGGCCCGGTCGAGTGTCTCCACTTTCACAGGAAGACACACGCAGGCTGCATGCCGACTTCGGGATTTGGCCGGGAACAAGCCCAACCCTTTGAAACTCGTCGAGGCTAGAGCTGGAAATGTGAGGCTTGTCGTGGGCTTTCTGCCATCTGGTTCGTTGTCATCAGTCCTGGTGGGGATGGTTCAGGGTTCTGCCACCGATCAGAGATTTATGCCAACTCTGCTCAAGTAATCAGACGGCGCCGTTGCCGGGGTCGAGGCTTGGTTCCTGTACGTAAAAATTGCAAGTTTGGATGGGCAGACAAAAGGTGTCGGTTAATTCGTAAGAAAATGCAAGGCCAGGTCGGGTCTGTAGAATAATTGAAATCTTCACCGCCGCACCCTGATTCTCGGCATTCAGATACCGATGTGGCGTCGGCAATCTCCTGGACTTGGTGCGTCAGCCACGTGCGCCACGATGCACGTACCTCACCAACATGACCCGCTTCCTTGCAGACGCGGAAATGTACTCCGCACTTGGCCAGGGGTACATTCCGCTGCGGGTAGGAAATGAGCTTGGCATTTCTTGCTGCAACTTGCATCTGAGGCTCGTGATAGCTTCATAGTCTGTCAAGTGTATCGATCCCTCGCATTCTCCTAGAGTTCTGGCATCCAGTACTCGGATTGAGGCTCTCCATAGGCCAGGCAATGCTATTTGCCTTGGATGAAACCAAACAGATGACTATCCTCAATATGCACTAACTATCGCCTTGCTCTGAAAATCATCAAAAATATCTTACACCAGATGTCATGCTTCTCCCCATCCGCCGCTTGAAGCGGACCTCCCTCCTCCACATATGTCTACTTCTGCTCGCCCTAGACGCCTATCTCATCATCCGCAACCGCCCCATCACCGACTACCCGGCCAGTATCCCCTCCCGGCATCCCAGCAATGAGACCTTCTTCATCGCCAGCATCCACCGAAACAACGGGGCCCTTTTGGCCCATCCCGTATCCTCTAACATACTCAAGCTCGTCGACTACCTCGGCCCCGACCGCGTGCACTTCTCCGCCGTCGAGTCCGGCTCCAAGGACGACACCAAAGCCAGGCTCTCCTCCCTCCAGGAGCAGCTCAACGCCAAGGGCGTCTCAAACACCATCATACTCGGAAAGACAGCCCCGGAACAGCTCGCAGAGATCCACGACCGGCCTCCGCCATCCTCCGGCTTCGGCCCGCCGCCGCCCGGATGGACATGGAACCCCCACGAGAACCAATTTGACATGCGCCGCGTCACATACCTCGCCCGCGAGCGCAACCGCGCCATGGCGCCCCTGGCCGAGCTCCTCGCCTCGCAGGACAGGAGGTTTGACAAGGTCATTTGGCTCAACGACGTCGTCTTCGAGACGCGTGAGGTGCACATGCTGCTAGACACCCGCGGGGGCGCCTACGCCGCCGCGTGCGCCATGGACTTCATCCTCTGGCCGTACTACTACGACACCTTTGCGCTGCGCGACGACGCGGGCCTGAAGACGGCGTCGTGGTACTGGCCGTGGTTCCACAGCCCGCGAGCGCGGGCGTCTGCGGGGACGATGGAGCCCGTGGAGGTGAAGTCGTGCTGGAACGGCATGGTCGTGTTCGACGCGGCGCCTTTTTATGACGAGGGACTGCGGTTCCGCGGTGTCGAGGACAGTCTTGCGGCGATGCACCTGGAGGGGTCGGAGTGTTGTTTGATTCATGCGGATAACCCTCTAAGTCGTGAGAAAGGGGTATGGCTGAACCCCAATGTGCGCGTGGGGTATAACGAGAAAGTTTTTGAGCAGACGAAGATGGACAGGTTCCCGACGCCGTGGGCTGCAGTGGTTGGGTTCTGGGCGAACAGGTATCTGAGGGTGCGCAACGGTATCCAGCTTACGTTGGAGCGGTGGGCAGTTGAGAAGAAGTTGCGGCAGTGGGCTGATGAGACGCCGCCGACTGAGTTGCCGCGAAGTGAGCCGGGGGAAATGTGTCTCATCAACGAGATGCAGATCATGTGGGAGAACGGGTGGAAGCATATATAGATAGACCGGGGCGTCTGGCGCAAGCCGATTCAAGTCAAATTCGTTATTGTGTATGATAGATAGACTGGTCTATAACGCCACGTCATGAAGTTGTAGAAATAGAACAACATTGCCTCCGATGTGCGGGCAGGGACATCCGTTCCCCCCAATGACTGTAGAAAGCCAACCGTCCAAAAGACCTCCTCCAAACGCCAACCCTTGCCTTCATAATACAGAACAGCGCCAAAGATGATCGCAGGCATCCAAAATCTCGTCGTCGTGGTATATCTCACACGCCCCTGTCCGTCTATTTGTTATGCCAGATGAAGTTCCGGAGCGAATCCCACTCGCTGCTCTGTACGTAAATGTAGTTCATACTGCTCCGCAGACTGGGCTGCAGATCGGCCGGGTGATGGCGGAAGAGGTACATGACCATGGCCCAACTGGTGCTCGCGAAGACGGGCCAGGCGTAGTAGCTGATCTTGGCGGACAAGTCCTCGCGGCTAACGACGGGGAGACCCTTGCCGGGAGCGACGGCGAGGCGGGCGAGGCCGAGGACGACGCGGGCGAAGACGTAGATGACAATCTGCTGGTTGACGCTCGAGATCTTGCCGTTCCGCGGGGAGCGGCCGCCGAAGACGAGGTAGCCGCCCAACAGGCCCGCGAAGAAGGAGTCGTAGGGGCCCTCCTTGCCCGGGGTCGGGCCGTAATGTTTGAGGAGGTACATTGTGCCCTTGTAGATTGTCGCGAACTTTGCGAGGTTGCGGGCGTGGGTTCGGGTTGCTTTGAATACAAGGCTTGCTTTTTGTTGGAAGCTGTGAGGGGGAAGGGTGTTAACGATGGGTTCGGGGGTAGAGACATGCGGGGAGGAAGACGTACGTTCCGGAGCGGAAGAGGAAGATCATTCTGTCAGAGGAAAGATGTTAGCTATGCTCACAATGCTGCGGATCAGGAACGGGTACTGCGACGTACACAAGCGCGTGAGGGAAGCGGACTTTGGTGCCGTAGACAGCGCCATTGCGGGCGCCTTTGACGACGGCGAGGATGTCGTGATACTTGGGGTCGAGGATGATGCGCTCGATCGCGGCCTGAGTTGCGCGTTAGCATTTGGGGCCGAACGAAGGCTGAATTGATCCGATGATGCATTCGCAATCGTACCTTGAGGCCATCGAGGGCGGCGAGCGACATGTTGGCAACAAGAACGGGGGTGGCCTGGCTAGCCTCGGCAAATCGCAGCTCGCTGTAAGGAGACGATGGTGTTTGCGACGACGAACGGTCGCTCTTGGGTTGGCACTCTTCCGCTCAGCGCATGGGTCTTCAGTGATAAAATGCTGCAATTACAGAAAAAGAATGCAAAGATCAATCGGTCAAATTTCGCATGCGAAGGGAAGGGTGTGTGAGGTTGTCGGGGAGAGAGAAAGGCCACGGCGGACGTGGTCGATTACGGCAGACGGACGGGATGGAGTGACGGACTTTTGGGACCTTGGGACCTTGGGACACCCCAGGTGCGGCAGGTGTACCTCGGATGTCCATGGCTTCGGCTCTGGACGAGTCACGCTGCCGCTGCGCTGCGGCACGACACGCTGTGGATTTGCGCTGGAGCTGTCGCTTCAGGAGTACCAGCCCCCCCGGCTCCCCCACAGGTCCCTATGACGCACGGTTGAGATGGCGCTAATCCGTCCCCAGGGATGCCCGTCCGGGGAAGGTCTTGGATTGCTGCGGGCTCCTTTTTTTTTTTTTTTTTTTTTTTTTTTTTTTTTTTGGGGGTGGGTCCGCGGGGGGGTTGGGGGGGGCGCGAACCTAAGGGGTGGGGGGACGATTGTGGGGGTTTGGGCGCCGGGAATGTTGT